>LAXH01000008.1:98111-209642 GCA_001006505.1 Tilletia horrida
GGAATGCTCGGGACCACGCTAGTGAGACATCCTTGTGCCCACGCGCAGGGGAGAAGGAAGGCATTCACGAAGGAATCAGAGGGAGAGATCACTCACTGTACTTTTGAACGAGCATCTGCAGCAGTTGCGGGTTCAGGTTGTATCCAAAGTTTCGCAGAGCATTGTGCAGCTCGCCCTGGTCGATCGATCCAGATCGGTCCTGGTCAAAGTGTCGGAAGACGCCTTGCCAGTCCTGGACGTACTTCCATAGGCCGGAGAACTCTTGGAAGGTGATGTGGCCGCTGCGATCCACGTCGAAGATGGCCACTGTGGGAGAAATATGCGCGGATGGCCATCAGCAAAGAAGCGCACTGGAATACCTCAGTAAGTGATTCCGACTCACTGAGCATCTTCACGGTGTCAAGCTGCATAAGATGGGGCAGTGAGGGAGGAAAGGATTTCAGCACGCGTCACAGCAAGTACCCGCAGCTGTCCCACCTACATCGAATGGAGACCAGTCACCGTTAACCAGGGCCTGCTGCAGCTCGACAGGTGAGATGTTGCCCGAGCCGTCGCGGTCGACGGCGACGAACCTAAAGGAAAGTCACGATAAGTGCTAGCCCAGGTTCAGAAGCTATTCTGATATGCTCACCAGCTCCATAACTGCGGATCTGCACCCGGGGGAGGGCCGGTGTTCTTATTGTATACTTGTGCGCGTTGAGGCTGAGGAGGAGGGTAGCCGCCAGCTCCTCCTCCGGGCGGTCCACCTGGGCCGCCGTATCCACCACCAGGAGGTCCGCCTCCCTGTTGTCCGTAGCCTCCGCCCTGTTGGCCATATCCTCCTCCTTGCTGTCCGTAGCCGCCGCCCTGCTGTCCGTAGCCTCCTCCTTGCTGGCCCTGATGACCGTATGAGTATGCGTGACTCATGCTGATTGTGTGACTATGCTGGATGCAACCGGTAGTGATGAATGAATTCGAGATGGGAGTTAAGTGAGCCAAAGGTGGTCGAGCGTTCGAAGGACAACAAGGCTGTGAAGTCGCATTCCGATTCCGGGCGCTTTTCTCGTGATGTCACACGAGACTCAATCTGGGAGCCGGACAAAGGGAGCAGTTGTTCAGCCTCATCCCCATCCAGAGGTCACGTGGCACCGACGCGTGAGATGTTGTGACAGGAGAGCAACACAAACGCGTCCAAAGAAAGAGGGTCGCAGACATCTGCTTCACGAGCATACATAACATACTTCAGCTGAATCACCTTGATCCACAGCAATGTCGGACTATCAGCATGTGGACGCAAAGAAGAAGGTAAGTCGCATTTGACTTGCCTGGGAACGGGCGGGCTGTCATGTGCGCTCCTGCTGATGGCATAGTTGGACCATCTGCAGCTCGTCGTCGTAGGAGACGGAGGCTGCGGAAAGACTTGTCTGCTCATCGTCTACAGCGAGCAAAGATTCCCAGAAGACTATGTGCCCACCGTCTTCGAGAACTATGTAAGTTCCCGACTGGCTGTGCCGATCCTCCGCGATGGGTGACATGCTCACGCTCTTCACAATGCACCTCTTATTCATGCTCGTGGCGGAAAACAGGTACCAAAAGTCAACTACCAGGGCAAAGTTGTAGAACTGGCACTATGGGACACGGCTGGACAGGAGGAATACGACAGGCTACGGCCCTTGAGCTACCCGGAGACAGACGTGATCCTGATATGTTTTGCGGTCGATTATCCTGTCAGCCTTGCCAATGTGCAAGACAAGGTGAGTCAAGACCTGCGCATCATGATCCGTAGATTGTTCGCTAAATGGCACTGCTCTGGTTCTTTCCACTCCTCCGCAGTGGTACCCTGAGGTGAACCACTTCTGCGAAGGCGTACCCATTCTGCTGGTCGGAACCAAGATTGACCTCCGCGAAGACTCGCACTCGATAGCCATGCTGGCCGCGCAGGGAACCAGACCCATCTCAGCCGAGCAAGGCGCGGCCGTGGCACGAGAGATCGGCGCAGCAAGATATGTCGAGTGCAGCTCCAAGCACAATCGCGGCGTGCAGGAAGTCTTTGACGCCGCGCTCAAGGAGGCGTTCAAGCCGCGGTGGAGAAGAAGGAGACAAGGAGCTCAAGGATCGAAGAAGTGTACGATCCTATGAGAAGGTCACACTCACTTCCAGATGCTTCTGATGCGCGGCATTCCTCCCGCGATTCTTCCTGCCCCTGTTCCCAGCTGCCGCTACCGGTACACTCTCATGTGCCAGCTGCCATTCCTCGTCGGCCAGCGTGCACACGAGCCGTGGACCGAGTTCATGCTTCCTTCTTCGCCTGCGCCGCTACCGACCTCGCTCCTGTTTTTTCGTGTATCCTTACCGTATCTGCTTTTCGCCTCATCTACGTCACCCAGCATACACACAGCATTCTGTCATATGAGTCTCGAGGTGTCTGAACAGGGCCAAAAAGAGGGGAAAGAAGCTGCAACTTGGTACAATTGGGTCATTTCGATTCACGATGCTAGGAGGATCACTGCGAACAGGTGCCACGGGGCTGGGACAGTAGTAAGGATGGTGGTTCGACATGTGCACAGCACTACGGCCCGACCAGTCAAAGGATAGGGAAAGGGAAGGAATTGTCCGATTGTTAAAGGGTATGAAGCACGCCAGCTCAGAGAGCCACGACGGCGGCGAGCAGTCCGGCGAAGCCCGTGAGAGCAAGGGAGATGGGCAGGTCGAAGCTGACTCCGTGGACTGCGGCACCCTTGTTTCCGCTGCTGCCGGAGCTGCTGGTGCTGGGCTGCGAATAGGTGGAAGCCCCGCCGACTGAAGAGGCAGCGGCAAATGCAGAAGAGTAAACCTGGTTGAGCGAGGAGAGCTGCGAGTTGATGGCTGAAGAGGGAGCGCCAGCGGCCAGGGCCGAGCTCAGGGCAGAGGTGGCCTGGGCATAGTCTGGGAAATGCAGACAAGATCAGAAAGATAATCTTCAGTAATCTGAATACCTGTGCCGCCGGAAGGTTGCCAATCTTACTGGAGCTGAGGATGTTGGGGTCAAGCACGGAGGTGAAGTCGCCCAGGTCAGAAGGCAGAGCTGTGTGTTCGCAGAAGTGAGTTTTGGAAAACGTGAGCGTTCTTGTACGTCATGTCAAAACACGGGAACCCCAACACCTCATTTCAGCCTCACCTTGACGTCGGACCGGCGCAGGGGTTGCGTGGACGACGGGCTCAGCGGCCACCAGGGACGCAGAGACAAGGACAAGCGCGAGAGAGCTGATGAACTTCATCTTTGGACCTGGAGCGGTGGTGGTGGTAGATTCGAAGGGGAAAGGTATGGTTTTGGTGAGCACGTTTCGTCACGAGATTGCGAAGGACAAGGGTGATCCTACAAGGTGCAAAATCACTGATGCCCCAATACCCATGCTGAATGAATGCTCGTTTGGCACCTTATATACATATGATTGTTCGAGAATATGCATGTACATATGTTGCTGGCGAGCAGGCATTTACGAAGCAGCAATTTGCAATGTTTCCTGCAAGACGGTTGACCGCTCGAACCGCTCGGTTCTCCTCTCACTCAGCTTACAGGCTTGCCATGCCATGTGGGCGACGCTTCTGCCTTGGCAACATCTGCCGGTTCCATGGCCGAAAAAGGCAAGATGGTGAGGGTATGTGCTTTGCTTGTGTGGGCCTGAGTGTGCTGGCGGCCTTGCACCTCTTGATCACCAACGAGCAACCTTGGCGCTGAGAGGAGGCTCAGGAGAATCCTCGGAAGCTTAAGCAACACCTGGAACCCAAATCATGCGCGGCACACACATGCTCTCGATCGTCCTGACCCTTCCTCTCACTCTTTGGAATGTATGCGAACAAGAGCGGAGCGCCGCACTGCGAACGCCGGGATGCTGATCACGAATCTAGCTTTCCGCTAGAGGATCAGCATCATTCCTGCGAGCCATCGACAAGATGCCGGATGAATGCCCTCGCCATGTTCTTCTCTTGGACCAAATATGTGCCTCATTGGTCCTTCAGTTCTGTTGGATGTCCGCTCTTGCTCACGGACTAATCCCTCACTCTGGCTGATGTCTTGTACATCAGCTGTCCTACCATCTGCCACTCTTCAATCGCTCAGGCCCTCCTATCCTATGCAACTTCAGAATTTGGTGAGGGCCAGATTACTTCACCTGATGCGGGATTCGTGTATGCATAATGTTCCTGATTGCGAAGTCCTACGCTGATAGCGATCCTACAAAGGAATTGTTCAGATGAAGAATGGGATTCAGAGATCAAATCCGAGGCGTACCCCGATAGCGAAACCGAAAAGCTTGTCCCGAGTGGACACTCCGCTCAAAGAACGAAGACGGCGGCGACAAGACCGGCCACGCTGGTGAGTGCCAACGAGACGGGCATATCGAAGGAGTAGCCGTGGCCAGCCGCACCGCTAGGAGTAGAGGTAGAGGCGCTGGTCGAGGCAGACGACAAGACCGAACTGGCCGACGACAAGGCGCTGGAGAGCTCGTTGGTTGCCGATGTGGACTCGGCGGAGAGGGTAGACGAGATCTCGGAAGCGACGGAGGATCCGGCCGACGCAGCGCTGGTCAGGAAGGTGGAAGCCTCCGAGAGCACGCTCGAGATGGCACCGGAGACGCCTCCGGCAGCTCCGCCCAGGGTGGAGAAGGCGGCAGAGAAGGCGCTCTCGATCAGAGCCTTCTCCGAGGAGATGAAGCCGCTGTCACCGCCCTGCTGGGCGGCGGTGCTGAGACCGTTTAGGGCTTGAGAGTAGGCTGGAGTTGGCGGAACGGAGGAACGATGCAGAAAATCAAAACGTGAGCGTTCACAATCACGAACCTCCTCCTGCTGTTCTGAGCCACTCACCTGAGCTCAGCTGGGACAGGTTCAGGCCGCTGAAGTCGGGGGCGGTCTGACGCTTGACAGGAGCTGCGGTGGGGCGGGGGTTGGCAGCAACCAGGGAGGCGGAGAGAGCGAGAACGACAGCAGATCCGAAGAACTTCATGGTGATTTCTAGGTTGTTGAAGGGGAGTAGATTAATGTGCAAAAGAGTTTGTGGTGTGCAGAGGTTGCAAGGAAGGTGGGCGCTGCAAACACGCATGGCCAGCATGCGTGCTTTTGTACTTGTGCCGCAGATGACATAGACAGACCGGATCTTGCACGCACTTGGGCGAGTCTTCTTTCTTCCTGGGCACGGCTTTGGATCCGCACGTCAGTGATGCGCGCAGAGGAATGGTGGCTGTGTGATCTTTGAGCCGACACTGCTGCGGTGCTGCCCAGTGCCCACTCCACAAGTTGATCTCTTCTGCTGGCTGGCCATTTTCCGTGGTTAATATTGTGTCCCCACACAACTCACCCTTTCCTTTTTTTTTGCCGCAGTCAGTCCAGGGATCAGGATTCAGGATTCAGGACTCAGGACTCAGATTGCGCAACCAAGGGCAAACACGGTCGGGAGCCGCAGTTGTGATGCACCGCGTGCTGCGCGCCACATGACGTTCTTGGCCTTGCCAGTTGCCCAGCTGGAACGCGGGTCTTGATAAAACGCAGTGGGTTGCATTCCGCGAACCGGGTGGCTGTGACCACTGCTGGACGAAGGCTGAAGGACGAAGATGATGCATGTAAGAGGTCACGTGAGTGCTCGGCCCACAAGTGCCGCTTCGGGCGCCGCATGACGCGCCCAGCCGAGCGCGCGCGAGAGGAAAAAAAAAGTTGGGAAGCCCTGTGTCCGGCCTCTTCCTGATCAGGCGACCAGGCGTCCCGTATGGATTGGCAGCTACAGTAGCTTTGCTTGGAACGAGTTCATCTTTGTCCTTTCGGCCATCTCTGTCCACTTGCCAGTGTCTGAACCAGATCACAAAAGGAATCCCTTCATCTAGCTGTCCACCACAGTCACTGCTCGCCCGGCGCCCGTAACATGGTCATCTTGCCAGCTGCTTCTGCCACTGCCTCTCGCACCATCTTTGCCCGAGCCGTCGCCAACAACACCACCACCGCCTTCTCCTTTGCCTCCCCGAGCGCATCGTCTCTGTCTCTCCGCTTTGCTGTCCGTGCTGCCTCAACCATGTCCGCTCAGAAGATCAAGGTCCAAAACCCCGTCGTCGAGATGGACGGTGACGAGATGACTGTAGGTCGCGTTCTGCTCTCACTCTACCAGAATCATGCCTGACCATTTTTTGTTTTTGCTGTGTTCGTCTGGTGTTTCTCCTTCCCCCGTCTGCGTAGCGCATCATCTGGAAGAAGATCAGAGAAGAAGTGAGCAACGCACTGGCTCAAGCTAGTCTTTGAATAGTGTGCTTACATGCGCGACTTTGTCCTCTCCAGCTTATTCTGCCATTCCTGGAAATCGACCTGAAATACTACGATCTGTCCATCGAGAACCGCGACGCTGTGAGCTGGAGGTGCTGCCATCGACCGGATCTTGACTTTCGATTCTGATGCTGCATTTCACGCGTTTTCCATCCTCTCAGACCGATGACAAAGTCACCGTGGAGGCTGCCGAAGCGACCAAAAAGTACCAAGTCGCCGCCAAGTGCGCGACCATCACACCCGACGAGGCCCGAGTCAAGGAGTTCAAGCTCAAGAAGATGTGGCTCAGCCCCAACGGAACGATCCGAAACATCCTCGGCGGAACCGTCTTCCGCGAGCCCATCGTGCTGGAGAAGATCCCCCGCCCAGTGCCCGGCTGGACGAAGCCCATCTGCATCGGTCGCCACGCGTTTGGAGACCAATATCGATGCCAAAACTTTGTTGCGCCCGGCAAGGGCAAGTTCACCATGACCTACACTCCTGAGGACGGCTCGTCTCCGCAAACATGGGACGTGTTCAACTTCCCTGAGGGTGGAGGTGTCGCAATGGGCATGTACAACACCACGTGAGTAAAGGCAGAAACGCGGATAATCTCCTTGAGACTGATCGGAACATGTCTTTTGGACGCTCGTGTGACTAGCGAGTCGATCACTGGCTTCGCACACGCGTCTTTCAAGATTGCTCTTGAGAAGAAGATGCCTCTGTACCTGTCCACGAAGAACACCATTCTGAAGGCGTACGATGGCAAGTTCAAGGACGTCTTCCAAGCAATCTACGAGCAGACCTACCAGAAGGACTTTGAGAAGGCGGGTCTGTGGTACGAGCACCGTCTGATCGATGACATGGTTGCGCAGGCAATCAAGGGTGATGGTGGATTTGTGTGGGCATGCAAGAACTACGGTACGTCCCGATTTTTCAGCTTCTGAAGCCAAGTATATCTTGGACTGACGCGTCTTTCGATCTGCATCGGGACAGACGGAGACGTGCAGTCTGACATTGTCGCGCAAGGGTTTGGTTCGCTCGGCATGATGACTTCGGAGCTGTTGACGCCCGATGGTTTGATCCTCGAGTCCGAGGCCGCGCACGGTACCGTCACACGCCACTACAGGGAGCACCAGAAGGGTCGTGAGACATCGACAAACTCGGTTGCCTCCATTTATGCTGTGAGTTGTGGAAAATGATTCGCCATTGTCATTCGCGTACATCTATGCTGACGGTATCTATCTGTGCTGGCTCTATTCGCGCTGTGTTTGTGCAAACTGCAGTGGACCCGAGCACTTCTGTTTCGAGGCAAGCTGGACAACAACCCGGAACTGCAGACATTCGCTCGCGAGCTGGAGGCGGCCTGCACTGAGCTGATCGACCGAGACGGTGTGATGACCAAGGATCTCGCGTTGGCTATCCACGGCAAGAACATGAAGCGCGAGCACTACGTCCTGTGAGTTTGTGCCGACTCTCCAAGCGAAGAAAGCGGCCTTGTTCACTGAGTTTCTGCTTCTTACGCGTCGGCTTTTCAGGACCTTCGAGTTCCTGGACCGGGTTCGCGACAAGCTGAAGCAGAAGCTGTCTGCCCAAGGCATCAACGCTGGCAAGCTGTAATCGCTTTCTCTCCCAAAACCCAAAAAAGGAAGACCCCAGACATTCCACTTTCTGTTCTGCGCAAATCATCAAAAGAGTATCCTGGACACTGCCAAGCTTGTACTGTACATAACATACAGCCATTGTCCGCTGCCTCCCTCCATACATCAATCGCAAATCCTCTGCATTTCCCACCGCTGCCCAAGTCGAGGTCGCTCGGAGATGCGTTACGTAACGAGTTTAGAGCTCGGCTTCCTTTCGCTTTCACTCTCCTCCAAATCTCTGACCTGCCACCACAAACTTGAAAGCATTCATTCTGTGCCTTCCATCTTCTCTTTGCCTGGACGGTGACGGACACGTAAGCTAGAGCGGGTGCGACTGTACTGCGGGCCACTCACGCCTGCTCTCTGCTCTCACCTCAAGCCCGCCTGCCTGCGCTTGGGGCCACTTCCTCTGCATCTTCGACCTCGCCTTTACAAAGATGCGAGCCACAGCGGGCATTCAGTCAGCATTGACAAGGATATCGGCGGGAGTGGGTGCAGAGCATGGCCTCAGTCGGCGTGGTGCTATAGCTTCACCTTCCAGCGTCTGCCCTCTGCGACATTCTTCAAGAACGATCTCCTCAGCTTTCCTGAGAGCGTCCCTCTCTGCCCCACAGCGGCGGCATTATGCTTCGTCAGCAGACACCACACACAGCGAGAGAAGGTTACACGGAGATTCCTTGCAGCGGCAGGCTGCTGTCTCCGAGCATTCCTCCTCATCGCCGCCCCCTTCACCGCCTCCATCATATCAGCCTGAGTCTGGGGCACGGCTGTCTGGACGGTTCGCGGCCCCACCTCTTTTTCGGTCAAGCACCTCGATAGTAGAAGCAGACGCCAAGGAGCTCAGAGCTCTCTTCGACAGTCCTACGCCCACCGTCAACAACACGAAGCAAAAGCTTACCAGCAGCAGCTCGGCGCTGAACCCTGCTGGCCTCTTTGACTCCCCATCGCTGTCGACTCCGGACAGCTTCCTGGCAGTAGCCAGAAGAACACACCTACGCGCACAGCTCTTGGTGCACCGCATTGTATCGGCACCTCAAAATGGTCGAGAAGAAATGAGCAAGGTGGTCAGGAATCTGGACAGGTTATCGAATCTACTATGCACCGTCATCGATTGCGCCGAGCTTGTGCGGAACGCGCATCCAAATCAGGCCTGGGTACGAGCAGCGAACGACGCCTACGAATACCTATGCGGCTACATGAACGTGCTCAACACCCATCAGGGTCTGTACACCTGCCTCTCCAAGGTCCTCGACGATCACAGTCTGGTCGACCAGATGTCGGCAGAGGAGCTGGCAGTTGCCCACGTCTTTCTGCGGGACTTTGAGCGATCGGGGATACACCTCCCCGATGAGTCAAGGGGACGGTTCGTTCGTCTCTCAGATGAGATACTGGTTTTGGGTCGCTCATTCCTTTCCGAGGGTGCCAATGGCTCCTCCAACAACGGCCGACCTCCGGCTCTGATACCTTTGCACTGGCTCAATGGGACCTCAGCTAGCCTCGTATCAGCAGTCCGCAAGCGATCGCGCACCTTCCGGAATCACGACAAGGAACAGACCTTGGTCGTGCCTGCTGACAGTTGGGAGCTACAGGCCATATCTAGACTCGCCCCAGACGAGCGCGCAAGAAAGGCAGCATACCTGGCCGCAAACAGCGGCAGTGACGAACAAGTGTCCACGCTCGAACGGCTATTGAGAGCCCGTATCGAGCTCGCGCAGCTGACAGGGAAGTCATGTTATGCAGAGATGACATTGGGGGACAAGATGGCACGGCGACCAGGTGAGCAACAGGAATGAAGAATAAATGCGCACATAAAACCACTGACCCACCTACATGCGGTATTATCAGAGCACGTGGAAGAATTCTTAAGTACACTCGCGAAGCATCATCAACCCCGGGCCCAAGCCACTCTGGATGCGCTGCGGAGAGTGAAGCAATGGCATGTCGGTGGCAGCTTGCCTGCATTCTATGCCTGGGATCGCGAATACTATGCCGAACAATACATGCGACAGGAAATTTTGACAACGCCAAGTCTACCAATATCCTCCTACTTCAGCGTCGGGAGCGTCTTTGCAGGACTGTCTCGTCTCTTTTCACGCATATACGGCATTCGGCTGCGCGCGGCTCCGATACGGGCAGGCGAGGTGTGGGCACCCGACGTACACAAGTTGGAAGTCGTAGAGGAGAGCAATGCGTTGGGAGCAGACCGGGTGGTGGGAACCATCTATGCCGATCTGTTCTCGCGTCCGGGAAAGCCTCCGAGCGCAGCGCACTACACGGTCCGATGCTCGCGTCGAACAGATCTGGACGACCATGAGAACGACTTCAAGTACGGCCGACTGCTGGACGGACAACAACTCGATCCACAGATACATGCGGGCGATGTTGAGCCTCTCGAGGTCCCCACTGTCCCGGCGACATGGACAGACAAGGGAGAGTTCCAGATTCCCAATATCGTCTTGCTGTGCGACTTCTCGCGACCCACGGTCAAGGACGGGCCCAGCTTGTTGAACTGGGCAGAAGTGGAGACGCTCTTCCATGAGATGGGTCATGCCATGCACTGTGAGTACTCAAGCTGCAAAGACTGTTGCACTCGACACTTACTGATGAGATTGAATGATATGTCCGCAGCTATGATTGGCCGAACAGAGTATCACAACGTCTCGGGCACGCGATGTGCAACTGACTTTGTCGAGCTGCCATCCATTCTCATGGAGCACTTCCTTGCATCACCGCCCGTGGTCGAGTTGGTCGCTCGTCATCACGCAACAGATGCCCCGCTACCATACCACCACCTTGCGAGTCACGTCAAGTCTGCACGCGCACTGGACAGCCTCGATACACAACATCAAATCCTTCTCGCCAGCCTTGATCAACTCTACCACTCGCCCTCCGCATCCGACCCTTCCTTTAATTCGACGCGAGAACTCGGCACACTAACGCGTCAGATCGGAGCCCTGCCACTACCACCAGACGAGTCGGAGACGGTCAGCTGGCAGACGCAGTTTGGCCACCTGTTCGGCTACGGCGCCACCTACTACTCCTACCTGTTTGATCGTGCGATTGCATCCCAAATTTGGTCAAAGCTCTTTGCGCAAGATCCTCTCGACCGGAAATCGGGCGAGCTATTCAAGACGGGCGTGCTACGATACGGAGGTGGGAAGGACCCATGGCAGATGCTGAGCGCGGTCCTTGGCGATGAAGAGATTGCTGCGGGCGATAGCAAGGCCATGCAGGCTGTAGGGTGAGTCTTCTTCTTTCGCAGACTCTGACCACGTGTGCAGCATGCTGACGACACTGTTTTATGTTGGCAACCTCTATAGACGATGGGGAATCGCAGATCTTGGTAGTCAAACTCGACAGTTGTAAACTTGTACTCACTACTCAACCTCCACGCAACAATTGAATGCACCATTTTTGGCACGAGGCTCAGGAATGCATCTATGGAGCCGTCGCCCTCCAAAGGTGCCCTGATCCCGATTCAAGCCAGCTCATTCAATGCCTAGGATATGTGCAGATTGTCCAGAGTAGAGGAATATACAGAGACAGTCACTTGAGCAGAAGACCCACAAGGCGTGCATGGTGAGGAAGCACTGGCAAGTCGTGTGCCGATGATGTTGAAGGTATCTCTGGGAGTGTTCCCCTGATCGATCATGATCGCGTCCTCGACGGCTCGAACGGGACCGAGGTATTTGACTGAAGCTTGTTGATCAGTTACACGTCGGGACATATCTATCTGCCTACTAGATTGGGACGACACCGGGACTCGCCCAGCGGCCGAGCGCGTAGTTGGCACGAAGAATGAGCAGATCCAGCGCCATCCCAATCGAATCCTTCAAGAGCTCAATCTTGGACCCGCTGACCTCGGCCCACTGCACCGGAACCTCTGCGATGGGGACCGGCAATCTGAGCAACACGTCCACCTGTGCCGATGTGGCTGTCCCGTTGGCCACGCCGTTGCTCTTCTTCGTTGGCGTCGCTTTCCCGCTCGTGCCGTTGGCGGTGGGTCGTTGGACGGGCCCCGCGCCGGAGCGAAGAGTCTTCTCACTTGCCATTTCAGCGAGCATGAGAAGCTCGACGTCAAAGATCCAGCGATCGATGTGCGAGAGCGGGAAGATGTGGAGCGAGGTGGCCCGGGTGAAGAGTTTGAAGCCGCATTGGGTGTCGCGGATCTCTGGTTGGGCGAGAGGCTGTGCTTTTGTCGAGGCGCGCGATCTCTGCCACTGTCGGAGAAGACGGGAGGGCGACGGAGGTCTTAGAAGTAAAGATAGGAACAGATGGAAGCTGTGCATGAGGAAGTTTCGAATAAACGAGCGCTGGGAAGCAATAAAGAGTATGCACGAGAATGTCGTTAGCCTGTGATACATGCGCGGCGCTCGCGCAAGCATGCAGCCCTCCCTACACACCTTTACAACAGCTTCGCTTCCGACCAGGTGCGCGCGACTGCCGACAACCGCACCGTGTCCTGTCGGCGTCCGGACGCGGTCCAGCTCAGCGCAGAGCGGACTCAGGTCAGAAAAGCGCGTCGCGCCGTCTGCATCGGCAAAGAGAATCAGAGCGCCGCGCGCATGTAAGATCCCCTGTGGATGAGGGAGCGATGAAGTAAGAAAAAAAGTTAGCATTGAGGATGAAGATCAAGTCGCTCCCCCGTTCTCAGCCACCTACATGCCGTACAGCTCCGCCCTTGCCGCGATTCTGCTCGAGCTTGACAACGCGCAGCTCGCGCGCACTTCCTCTTGTGAGATTGAGTTTGTGAGCAAGACTCAAGGCAACTGCGATGGTCTTGTCTTTCGAGCCGTCGTCGACAATGACAATCTCGTACGAGGTCAGAGGTTCCCTGAGCGCTTGGTCGAGGGAGAGTGATGTCGACGCAGCACCATTGCTCTTGCCCTTCGAGGTTGCGCCGGCAGGACCGACGCCAGCAAGGGATTGTTTTGCGGTTCGTAGCTTCTCGAGGTACTCGACGGTTTCTGTGAGCATGACGGGTAACCGCTCCTCCTCGTTGTATGCGGGGATGATGACACTGAGCTGGACACTGGCGTCATCTTTAAGGGTGCCCAGCTTGTCCTTGGAGGCCCTTTGAGCAGCGGCGTCTACATCGGACGAGCTGCTTCCTTCCTTGACGGTGTAGTAATGCAATTCTGACGGCAGGGCACCTCGTGAATGTGGGGTGATGAAGACGAGAAGCGGGTACAGCTGAGAAGGAACATTAGCACGAGGGAAGATGTCAGCCCTGTGAAAGATAGACGATGAGGCCACCACAGCAGCAACTCACAGATACGAGCAGTAATAAGATGGGAATGCTCAGCAGGGTGAGTGCCGACGTTAGTGATAGTTCCATGATGATGCGGCCAGACGAGGTTCGTTCGTTGTTGAGATGAGGGCCCACACACCGTAATCTGCTCGCAGCGAGTTGGAGATCTGTTAGGGCAGACAAGATGGCAGGTCGCGAGAAGTCCAGGAACAGAGGGAGACACGCCTGTCTGTGTCTGCTTTATGTAGGAGTGCGATGAGTTGGATGCTCCGAGGTGAGAGACGTGGAGCTCCACCAAGCGCTTGACCCCACAGCTGGAAGGATTCAATCTCACGTTTTTGAAGCCCGCGAAGAGGCGCAAACAACCACAAGGCTCACACAACCAACACTAAACACATCAACTAGGATACGATTCCTAAACAGTGAACACACACACACACACACAGACGACGGCCCCTGTGGGGCTCTGCAGCGCCTCGAGACGAGTAGTCGCAGATGTCGCAAGTCGGTGGTGTGGCTGTGAGGGTCAGGAGCACCAGAGCGGGGCCAACGGAAAAAGTTCGCGATTCGATATCGACAAGGGTGACAAGATGTACCAGATGGCAAAAAGGAAAAAAGGGTCGCGCGCGCTGAGAGGAAACCTTGAGAATCGTCGTCGGAGGTGGGTGTCGTGGGAGGATCATCTTTCTATTATTGGCGTGTTGTTTGATTTTTTGTAGATTTGCGTGTTTCTGATTCGTGAAATATCGAAGAACCGTTTCCGTGAAAGCGGTTACGTCGTCGCCCTGGGCCCTGGCGCTTTGCCGCGTCTCCGTCCATGGTAAGGCAACCTTGTCAGAAGGGTCTTCAACTCGCCTTGAAGCGGTACCGCACCCGATCCGCAGCAAGCAGGTATTCCATCTTCTTCTTGGCAGCATCGCCGGCCCCTTCCGCCTTTCCTCCTTCATCCCGGCCGCCCTGCGAAGCCGCCACGCTCCTCGCTAGACCACCGCCTTTCATCTCATCCGAGATGACCACGTATCCCAAGGGCCCGCAATCGCACTCGGGACAGAGCAAGTACTTGATCGTCAGGCTCGGAAGGGTTGGCGACTCGGGTTCGGATGCGGCTGCTGCTGCAGAGGGCGACCCATTTCCAGGGAGATGCCACGATCCAGACGTGAAAGCGGACGAGGTGTTGAACGGGTAGGCATGCGGATCGATGCCGCTCGCTTTCCGGATCGGCTTCGCGGGCGTAGATCCTCCCGCCCCTGCTCCAGGCTGACCAGGCGCAGCATTGGTGCTGCCAACCAGGGTCGAACTAGAGTCGCCCGCTCCACCGAAAGTGCTCGAAGAGCCGATAGCAGGACTGGCAGCTGCCGATGCATCTCCATCTCTATCCTTGTCCTTGTCCTTGTTCTTGCCTCCCCGGCCGAGCGCCGCAGCCAGGCCCTTCTTTCCGGCAGAAGCTGCACTGCTCGCCCATCCGTGGGGACCACTCGGGCCGGGCGATGCGACCTGCGGCGTGTTGGCCCCCGGAGACAACAGAGAGTTCCCCGTTGCAGTTCCGGGGCCAGACGAAGGAGCCCCGTCATCCGGCTGACTCGCCACTGTGCTCAAGGTGGGCACCGCAAGCGACGTCTTTCGCTTACCGATGGTGACCTTGAGTCCCATCTTCGAGCCCGCCCCTTTGTCCTTGGGAGGTATCAGGAGCGGAGTCGATGCAGACGCGCCCCCATTCGCGCCGAGAACCTGTGCCGTGCCTGAAGAAACGGGGTATTTCAGACCTCCAGTCATGTTTGCTTCCACTCCCGATGCAAACAATGCGCGCTGCAGTTCTTCGCCAGGAGTCAATGCTGTGCCGTCGCTGCCAGCGCTGAGAGGAGATTTGACCGGGTCTCCCAGCATGTTCAGTGCCGAGCCCGACTGGGATCGTTCGCGCGGGCTGAGAGTACCGCCCTCTTTGACTCGCGGAGAGCTCGGCGTCGAGGATGACGTGGTAGACGTGGACAGCTTCGATGCACCCAACTTCTTCTCCGCTTCGCCCACAGCCGATGATGCTGGTGGAGTGTTTGTTCCGACTATGTTCACACCAGGCGGACTCGACAAGAGAGAGCCCGAGTTGGACCGGCCCCGACCTTGGGCCGGGTTGGCCAATGCCGAGCCTTTCCTGGTGGGCTTGGGAGGTTTCGCAGGTGGCCATTGCACATCTTTAGAGAAGGACACGTTGTCGAACACGAAAGGACCGGGCACGCTCCAGAAGTCCCGGAGCGAGGTTGCGCCTTGCATCGAGACTTTGGTGGAAGAAGGAGCAGCACGCTCCTGTTGCTGCTGCTGCTGAAGAGCTCCGCCTTTTTGATTGGCCGCGAAAAGCAACGGGCTCGTATGCTGGTCCTCGCTCGGCCTTGGTGGAGGAGGCGCCACTCCGTTCAGCGGCGGAGCAGGTGTGTTTGGAGGCAAGATTTCACTCGTACTCTGCAACGCAGGCGCGCATAGCGGCCCCAATTCGCGCGCCTTCCACACTCCCAGATCCGCTCGGAGCAACAGACAATCGCATTGTTCTCGTGGGCAGTACAGATCGGCAATGTTGGTCTCTTCGTCGCGGTTGACCAGACGAGCTTCAAGCGTGGATCGAGGATCTTCCGAGGCTGTCTTGCCTGCCAGGGCTTGGCCTAAAACGGTGGAAAAGGGAATGCCTGGGTTGCGACGGCCGCGTGGAGGTGACAAGATGCCGGATCCAGCAGGTGAGCTTCCAAGTACATTCGCTCCACCAGAAGCAGACGCGTTTGTAGGGCTCTGGAGTTTGTCATTGTCGGCATTGTTGGGTGGTCGTGCGGACGAAGAGGTGAGCGCAGCAAGGAGGGCATTCGTGTTCAAAGTTGGCGGCAAGGCCAGACCAGGAGGCGAAGCCGACATTCCCCCAGAGGCGCCCTCGTCAGAACTGTTCCCGCCATTCTCAGCTCCTACGACTTTCAAGTTGTTGTTGTTCTTCGAGTCTGCCCCACTGGGGCTGAGAACCTCGGCCTTGGGAGTGGTCGAGTCGTGACTGCCCTGGGAGGCGGAGCGCGAGGCGGGCACGGGAGATCTCAAGGGTTCGAGCCAGCCCGAGCTTGGTTTCGTGGCAGCCAGCTTTTCTCCTCCATCGTCGTCATCGTCGTCATCCTCCTCTGCTTCGTCGGACGACTCGTGTTTGCTGAGGAAGTTCTTGGGCACGATTTCTCGCCGCATTTCATACCAGTCTCCTGATCCGTAGTTGACGTGGGACAGGCCCTGGACACGGAATCCGGCCTTGAGGTAGAGGGGTACAATCTCTTGATGGGCAAGGAGCGCAAGAGCCTGATACCCACGCTTTCGTCGCTGTCGATCACCCGACTTTTCATTTTCTACCTCGGCTTCGTCATCCTCGTCGCCGATGAGATCATCGTCGGCAAAAGCGACCGGTGCCTTTGTGGACGCGGCGACGGCCTGGTCTTCGCTGGATCCTTGGGCTGCTGCAGCTGCAGCTGCAGCCGCCGCTTTGGCTTCGGCCAATGCTGCGAGTCGCGCGTCGTGAGGTCCGAGCTCGTTGCGCATGAGTCGACCGATGTACTCGCGCAACATGCGTAGCGCGAGCCCGTTTCGCTGATACTCGCGCGCTACCACGACGGAATGAATGCATACAAGGCGTGCGTCCTTGCTGTTGGAATGTGTGGACATGGACCGCAAAGTGAGAGCCAAGGCAGCTGTGCCTGTGATGAATCCGACGAGAGTGCGTGGAGGCTCGGCGGAGCCTGATCCAGATGAGCCTCCTGCTCCTGCATGGTTGCCGCCGGCTACGCCTGATCCTGCAGCCGAATCCTTGGACCCTCCTCCCGAGGCTCCTCCATCTCCCTTTCCTGGTTTTGGGTTTGGGGAACCGGGCAAGAAGGCACCCAAGAAGAGGTGCGGCGCCGCGGCTTGACGATATCTAGATGAAATGACAAGCACCTTCAGCATGAATGCGGTGAATCATACGCACCGCGCATTGACATACCTGAGCTTTTCCAAAGAGGCAGCATCTTCCTCTGGGTATCCCCGCACTTCGAGGCGGTGGGCAGCGGTGACCTCACTGAGCCGGAGCCGATCGAAGAAGAGAGTCTGTGGCAGACTTGCGGGGATATCCGGGGTTGGCTTCCTCTTGGCTGAGGCGGTGGTGTATGATGTCGGACCAAAGTTGGGCGAGGTGGGATGTGAGGAGGCCTGATGACTGTGACTGCGGAGGTGCGAGTCTGGCATGGGGAAGGATGATGTTGCGGCGGCTGAGGCAGATGCTGTGGAGGCGTTGTTGTTGTTGTTGTTGTTGCGCTTCTTGATGAGCTTGCGCGGCCCGTTGTTGCTGGTGTTGTTATCTTTTGATGTGGGCGAGGAGGTTGAGGTAGGGGAAGTCGCGGCAGGAGTCGAGGCTGGTGCTGGGTTTGCGGATGTCAAGGCGGATACGGGATGGTGAGAGTTGGAGTGTGAGGATGCCGAGTTGGGGCCTGAGGATGACTCGTTGTTGTCCTTGTTGTTTGTGGTGCTGGTAAAGGGCGTCCATATGGTTGATGCCGATCCGACGGCGCTGCCAAAGGACCGATTGCGGCCATGGTTGGTGCCCGCGCTGTTGCCGGAGGGGGAAGCCTGTCCGTCTTGAGCATCTTGACCAGCCGCAGTGGATGATGAGGAAGGGTGAGCGGCGGCCGAGGCAGAATGGGTCTGGGAGCGAGCAAGAGCATTGCCAGACGCGGAAGACGAGTTGCCCGCTGATCTGGTGTTGTGTCGTGAGAGCGCCCGAGTCGGAGGCGGGAAAATGCTGATTGGGTTCATCTCTGTGAACCGGGTTCTCCCCCCTCTCTTCTCTCTTCTTGCTGTGTGTGCCTGCCTCTCTTTGCTCCTTATTACATGCAGGCCGTCGACCTCGAGCCTGCCTGGATGCCCTTCAACCAGAGGGAGCTTGCTGCTGGTCGTCGCCAGTGAGGATTCGGTTTGGTGCGCGTCACAAGCTGTGAGAGAACTCTCGTATCTCTCACTACTGTTCGGTTATTATTGCAGCTGCTTGCTCACACAAGAACAGAGCCAGAGCGGGAACCCGGCCTAAATCGAGGGCTTGGCATTTTGCTGCCTCACCTGAGTTCATGTCTCGGCACATCTGACCCTGTGCCCACTGCCGCCCTCTCGACGATCATCCTTGTCTGATGACGGCGTCTAATTGATTGGACTATTGGGCGTTCCCTGGCTTGGGGGCCCTCACCAGGGCGGAAGAGAATCGTCACCTCCCGCCCCAGTCAGGGCTCTCCCCACTTCTCCCCACTTCGGCCTGGCATCCGTGCAACTCGCATCGCATCGTCATGCGAAGAAGGATTGATTGTGCGAAATCCACGGCTCTGACGATCATCAACCATCTCGTCTTTGCGACCTCGACGACAACAACTTGGCTCTTGACCGGGAAGACGAGAAGCAGACGAACGAGGGAAAGGAGCGAACACGAACAGGATACACCATCAGCCATCATGGGAGGACCAGCAACAGCGCTGGTGATTGGCTCGACCTCGTTCTTACTCGGCACCCTTGCCCTACATTGGACAGCAGACCACCTCTTACTCTGGCAATCACCCATCACCTCAATCTCCCTCCAACGCTCA
This sequence comes from Tilletia horrida, assembly GCA_001006505.1. Classification (NCBI taxonomy): domain Eukaryota; kingdom Fungi; phylum Basidiomycota; class Exobasidiomycetes; order Tilletiales; family Tilletiaceae; genus Tilletia; species Tilletia horrida. The sequence continues at coordinate 116,858 of LAXH01000008.1, forward strand.
TACACATACTATGCCCAATCTCTCATCCCCTGCCTCGACTCACCCCCTCATTCCGCAATCCTCTATGGCGCAGGCCTCCTCGGCTCGACAACAACCCTGCTCAAGGCACTCGGCGGCCGAGAATCCAACTGGCTCTTCGACGGAGCCTCCCTCTTCCTCTTTGGATCCGTAGGCATCGTCTACTACAACAACGTCCTCTTCAGTGAGTCCCTCGTCTTTCGCCGTCTTTGCCAGATGGTAACTAAAGTTCTCACGCTTTCTCTCCGTTCCTGCAGACCTCCGTGCGCTACCAGCCAGCTGGCCACAAAATTCCTACAAGCTCCCATCGACATCCTCCCCCGTTCTGGGAACCGACCGCATCTTCCTCTCTCTCCGCGAGATTGCCTCCTCACATGCCATCCTCGCCGTCGCCCTCGTCGGCGTCATCCTCCTCCAATCCGCACAATATTATTCGGAGCGTCTCGAGGAGCGGGAGCGGATCGAGGAGATGGAGGCCAAGATCAGAAGGAGAATCAGGAAGAGAGATCTCTTGATCAAGGAGCAGGAGAGGCTGAGCAAGGCTAACACGTCGGCAGTATCGGCACCATCGTCGTCTTCGGCAGCAGGCACAAACGGGACCGCGACCAAGAGCTCGTAGACATGCTAGCTGTTTGCCTGACGACAACTCTGTGAGAGATTGCAGTCTTGCAGAACAAGGGCAAAGAGGAAAAATGCTGGAGGAGGCAGGCGCTAATGCTGGACGATACAAGGATCGCAATGCTGCCAAGTCTATGTTTGGCCTTCTCAAGACGGCCGTCACATCTTTTCGAAATCACAACTAATCACCGTCGCAGTGAGCACGCCCGCTTCTCCCTACCAACGGCACGGCTGCGCCGACGCGACCTTATCACTTTTTCGTTCGTCTCTCGCTCTGACCTCCTACATCCAGAGATGCGACCATCACCGTTTTTATGCCTCCGGTCTGCCCAAGGTATTCACGCCCCTTCGCCTTCTTCTTGTGCTTTTTTTCCAATTGTTCCTTTATCGCATTCAATCAATCGCAAGCCTTGGAGCGCACTGTGCCTCTCTGTCGCTCGGTGTCATGCTCGCCTGGGCTTCCATCTTCCTCCGTCTTTGACGGCTGCATTCAAACTCCCCTCGACCCGAAGATCACGGCAGGAACGAGAACATGTGTATGGTTAGATGTATATGGAGGAGGCACAACAAAAGGGGGGGGACGACCAGACAAGAAGCTTGAAAAACTAGATCCACACAACAGGAATGACGAATGAGAGAAATTGGGGGATTATGGAAGAAGTGTAGTCCAAGCCAGGCCTCGATCCCTCAAGCCTTGGTGGCGACAGCGACCGATTTCTTTCCCGCTTGCAGAAGCTGCCGGGTCCAGAGCTCAAAGTAGTCGCGGAAGTAGAACAGCAATGCCTGGGACAGGACCGCCTTGATGATCTGTGCCTGCATGCCCTGGTACCATCCCGAAATGCCCTGTCTGCGCAGGATGTCGCCCAACATTTCTAACGCGCTGCTGTATTGGGTGCTTCGCGCCTGGAGCCGGATCTTGGACAGGATGTATGGGAAGGTGACCACCGTCGCCAGCGTCTTGCTGAGCGCGCCGACAAGGAACGACTTGCCGGGCGTCATCTTCCCATCGGCAGAAGCTGCGAGAATAATCGTCTTGACACGCTCAAAGACTCCGTACGTGATCGCTGGGTTGACAGTCAGGACCAGACTTGGCTTCAGGCCACGCCAGAATCCGGTGATGCCGTCCTGCTTGAAGATCTCCTTGGCTACGGCCACGAAGGACTCGTCGTCCAGCACCGAGTCGGCCTTGACCATGGCCTTGGACCGGGTGAGCGAGCCTGCGCCGGGCGCCGCCGTGCCTGCCGCCGGACCCGAGGCGGGTGTGCCCGAGATTGTAGCCTGACCCTTGGGACCTCCGCCGATCTGCTGACGCGTCGCAATCACACTGACAGGGATGGTAAAGATCTGAGCCAGCGCTCCTGCGACTGCACCCAACAGCAACTCGGCCGCTGTCGAGGGCTTGCCTGCCGCACCCGTGGAGGTGGTGGGTAAGAGCCGGTTGATGTACAGGGTGCGGACGACAGAGTACCAGTAGAAATAGGCAAATTGGGTGGAAAAGGTGTTGACCATGTTTGCGGCAAACCCCTTGTACAGGCCTTGGACACCCTCTGGCGACCGGGCAATCTTGATCACGCCGCTGAACAGCCCGGTGTCGCGTGGTAGTGGCTTGTTGCTCCCTGGCAGCTTCTTTTGAGGGCCCTTCTTCTCCTCTTGCACGCCTGCTTGGATTCTTGTCTTGACTCTGATGCATTCATAACACATACACAGGTGCGCATCTTGTCAGCATCTCAGGCAGGCGGGACTGATGACCATCAGAGACGAGGAACTCACGTGTCTAGTGGGTACACGACCGCGCTTGAGAAGATGCCTGTGCATTCAGGCAATGGACGAGTGAGCTTACCAAGACAAAAAGTGAGCAAAGGACTGCAGAAACTGGTGCTCACCGCCGAGGGCGCCCGCGAGGGCATTTCCAAAGGGAGTGAGAGGTTCCTGAGCCATTACTGTAGAGCCGATGCCACGTCGTCGTCCTGTGGTGGTAGAGGTGAAGTAAAGCAAAGAAGGAGGAGGAATGAACATGTTGGCCGAAGTCTTTCTAGCACACCACAACCGGCCGAGGCCCGGAGGGGAGATAATGCAGCTATTATTGCTCACCGTGATGATTAGGTTGCCGATTCTATCAAGCTGTGCTTGCTTCCTGTTTTGCGCACTCTGCTCGAGAAGAGGATGATATGTGCGAGTCCCAGATTGTCTATGAGAGATGAAATGGTATCTTGGTGGAGGGAAGACTGCTGCTCTGGACGATTGTTGTGGACACCCGGCAAGGACCTGCAAGTCGGTCTGCGGGGACTGAGGGAAGGGGATTTTTAGCAGGCAGAAGGGTCGTGTGGAAGAAACAGAAGCTCTCTCAGGTATGAGACTGACCAAGTGCGTCAGGCTGCATGTCAACCTGACTGGCACACCTGCATCATTCATCAGACGCGTGCAATTGTTGGACCCCCACTCGGCTGCCTCGGATCGCGCGTGAACCGGAGCGGAGGATGGAGCTTCCTCGAGGGTTCCGCAACACCATGTTGCAAGTACCGTCCGCTCCCATCCCTTTCAACGACACGAACACACACATCTTCTTCTGATTCTCTCCTCATTGTTTAACAAAGTAATGTGCCTGGGTCCTTGCAGGTCATGCTTGTCTCTCCTGAAAAGGATGTAGCACGACTCACGCAAGAAGACCAAGGTGATTCCGGCGCTTTCTTCCTCGGGAGGAGCTTCGGGTTGCTTGGATCTGTAAGCTTGGGCCAGAGGGAAGTTCCGCGCTCGCTTCTTTGGGGGACAAAGTCGGCCTACCTTTTACCGCTTGCCCCCCACCTGGCGAACGTACAGTTTATTGTCTGTATGTTATCGACTTGGAATGCACATCTATCGTGTCCCCAAGCGCATGGAGGTTACAATGCTGGTGCTCGACGTGTCTGTTGTTTTGAAAGTTCTGAGCTGCACGGAGCCGATTGAGGTCCGGCGTTGAAAGGGTTCCTGAGCCTGAGCAAGCAAAGGATCGGGTGTCGATGATACGACAAGGACCACCAACTACCGCAAGGGGAGCACCTGGCCCCAGGCACGAGCAAGGCCGAGATCACCACCTTCCACACCGTCTCATCAAGGACTGCGCATTTGACCAATCATGTCCGACCTTCCTCAGACTGGCCTGAGCGCGGGAAGACCAAGGGTAGTTGTCCCGAGCAGCGAACCAAACTCACCCACACCTAGCAACTCACAACTCAACAGTGGCAATGGCAGCCTCGAGGAAGATGCAGAAGGGGAAGACGATGATGCGGAGGGCGACGATGACGATGATGAGCCCATGACCGAGGAAGACGAGGACATGGATGAAGACGCAGAGGGCGAAGACGACGAAGAGGAAGAGGAGCCAGAGGACGACGACGAGGAGGAGGAAGAGGAGGACGAGGAGGAAGAGTACGTGTCGCCTTCAGAAGAAGGAGATAACGATGATGACGAGAACGATGCCGACTTTGACCCTGCTGCCGAGCCAATACCCGCGGAGCCCTCGTCTTCAACTAGCCGGAACCTCGCCGCAGCCAGCGATCGAGCGGCCGCCGCCTCTCAGAAGCAACGATCTACAGAAATGGACGTAGACATGGACTTACTTGGTACTCTGGAAGGACCCTCGAATCGAGCAGACACATCGGCAGCCGGCTCGAGCAAGTCACGCTCCAAAACGCCTGTGAAGATCAAGGTCAAGCTTGCCGATAGTACTCCAACGAGCGGGAGGAAAGGCCGCCCAGCGTCGACAGTGGTCGGTCGTTCGAGTGCGGGCGGAGGAGGGGGACGGCCGAGGGCAAAGGGCGGTGCCGGTACTGCTGCAGGTGGAGGAGCGCGGAGTCGGAGCCGCAGCACAGGGCGGACTCCTGCTTCAGGAGGCAAGAGAGCCGGGAAGCGGAAAGCTGGTAGGTGTCCGTTATGCGGGCAGATGAAGAGGCAGTCGACTTCTGAACTGACACAGCTCTCCATCTCCACCACAGACTCTGAAGATGAGCTGGATGACGAAGACAGCATGCTGGCCGAAGGAGATGACAGCGACAGCAGCGAGGATTTCTCCAACATTGATCCAGAGCTCTCAATCAGCAAATCGACAGCCCGACAACTGGCCAAGCAAAATTCAAAACTAGCTGTGGACCACATGGAGCTGCCATTGAGTGAGTACGCTCTTTCAGCCTTCTGCAGACCCGAATGAAATGCTGATTGCTGTACTGGTGTCTGCAGAGGAAGACAAGAAGAAGCAACTTTCTGAGGCGGAGCAGGCGCTTCGCAAGTCGGAAATGGCACGCAAGAGGAGAAATCAGACGGAAAAGAAGCTGGAAGACGACAAGACTGAGGTGGGTGGACACCCTCTAGTTCAGCACAGAGCCGATTATTGAATGACCGATCTTTGGTTTCCTATCACAGACCATCAACCGTTTGCTCAAGAAGCAGGTCTCCCGGTCACGCAGCAAGCTGGGTGCCGAAGCTGGAGATGGAGAAGGTGGTAGCGGCAGTGCAGCCGCTTCGGCAGCGGAGCCTAGCACTCAGACCGCATCAGGTCGTCGGGTCGGTGGTGTGACAAAGGAAATGCAGGCCGAGAGCAAACGGATAGCCCGGCCCTTCTTCCGATACATCTCCAACGCCAAGGGCTCCACCTTGAGCATCCCGCTGGTGCTCTCGCACAACACGGCTGCCAATGACGGCGATTCAAAACCTGCATTGATCTCGGTGGTTGGCGACGGCGGGCCTGCGGCCTACGAGGCCAAGTTCAAGGAGATCTTCTCTGGGCCAGCAGCCAAGCGGGCGAAGATTGAGGGCGTGTAGACGATGCTGCCGCCCTCGTCGCTGGGGTATCCAGGTCCAAGAACTATCTGTGGCCTTGACCCTCGCATCTACATATCCTGTACAACAATTCTGGTGAATAATGCATACAAGTCACGCCTTTTGGAGATGCTGTCTTCTCCCCCGTCTCCTCGCCCTCTGGGTGGGGTTAGTTTTAGTCAGAGTTTATCCGAGTTCTTCTCGCGGTCTCCCAGAAATTTGAGCTTGGCCTCATGACTCGTGGGGTTCAAGTCAGGTTGGCAACGTTCTCCGAGACAACTACGAGTAACACCAACACCAACACCACTTGTCCATTCCCTCATCTGCTCTCTTTTGCTCCGTTTCATCTGCTCATCTGGGCTGCTCTCTGCCTGCTTCGGCCCCCTTCCCCTTCTTTTCCTGCAGAGCATCTGCTGCTCTTGGAAGAGGAGCAAGTTCTTTATCCAAGCTCTGGATCAACAAGCCCTGCTCATTCTTCTGCTTCCAGCTGAACTAGGCAACTCAACATCGACAGCGGCAACATGGCGACCACCAACAGCGTCTCTGGACAGAAAGTGGCAGACTACCACGCACCCGCCAAGCGCGACGAGCTCACAGGATGCGACATTCACACCCTGCGATGCCTCACATCCTCAATCCATCTCGGATTCCACCTCAAGGAGCACATTGCCAAGACCACGATCAGCTCGCTGCCCAATTGCTCCACCTTTGTCATCTTCACAGACACCAACATCGGCAATCTCCACCTTGCCGAGCTCGAGCAGGCCTTCCGCGATGCCTTCCACCTCTCAAAATCACCTTCTCCTCCGCGGTTGCTCACTAGGATCATTCCTCCGGGAGAGACGAGCAAGAGTCGCGAGACGAAGGCGGCACTGGAGGACTGGCTGCTCGAGAACCGTGTTGTGCGCGATGCGACCATCATTGCGCTCGGCGGAGGCGTGATTGGCGACCTCATCGGTTTCGTGGCAGCTACCTTCATGCGCGGCGTCACCTTCATTCAGGTACCCACGACCCTCTTGGCCATGGTAGATTCCTCTGTAGGAGGCAAGACGGCCATTGACACGCCTCATGGAAAGAACTTGGTCGGAGCCTTCCACCAGCCTCGATTCATCTTCATTGATGCTGCATTCTTGCTTACGCTCCCGGAACGAGAGTTCAGCAATGGCATGGCTGAAGTGGTCAAGGTGAGTCTCGACATGAATAGGACAAGCTCTTGAGTTGACTGCGTTGCCTGACTCTTGCTCTTCTACCACACAGACTGCAGCAATCTGGGACGCAGAAGACTTCGCCAAGCTGGAGTCCTCAGCTGCTGCTATCAAGGCTGCCGTTCTTGGCCCTTTCCCGCCGAACCCCCCTCCAGCGCAGGGTCGCACTCTCGACACCCGAACTGTTCCACAGACGCTTCTACTTGATGTGATTCGGGGAAGCGTGGGCGTCAAGGCGCATATTGTCACTATCGATGAGAAAGAGACTGGCCTCAGAAACCTTGTCAATTTCGGACACTCCATTGGCCATGCCATCGAAGCGGTCTTGACTCCACACATTTTGCACGGAGAGTGCATCAGCATTGGCATGATCCTCGAGGCCGAGCTTTCGCGTCTCCTCGCAGGTCTGAGTCAGGTCGCTGTCGGGCGCCTGAGTCGAGTCCTGAAGTCCTACAATCTTCCCACAACCATGAAGGACCCTCGAATCACGCGTCTGCCCCAAGCTCAACGATGCGACCCAGAGACGATCCTGGACATCATGCGCGTCGACAAGAAGAATGCAGGAAACGTCAAGAAGATTGTCCTGCTGTCTTACATCGGCAAAACGGCGGAGGAAAAAGCAAGTGCCGTCGCTGATGATGCGATCCGAAGGATCCTATGCGAAGGAGTGCGTGTACAATCGCCAGCCTTGCAAGACATCTCCTCCCAGTCAGTCACACTCACCACACCGGGCAGTAAGAGTATTTCCAATCGTGCGCTCGTGTTGGCCGCACTGGCACAAGGCACGACCCGGCTCAGCAATTTGCTGCATTCGGACGACACTAGCGTCATGATGGCCGCATTATCGGACGAAGACGCCCTCAACGCCGCACGCTTCGACTGGGAAGAGAAAGACGGCGAGACTGTTCTCCTGGTACATGGGAAGGGTGGTCAGCTGCGCGTCCCAAAGAAAGAAATCTACCTTCAAAATGCTGGAACGGCTGCTCGCTTCATGACGGGCGTGCTCTGTCTATTGGGCAAAGAACACGCGGGGGACAGCGGCTCTGCACAAGTCGAGGCTGTCATCACGGGCAACGCGCGAATGAAGGAGCGACCGATTGGACCCCTCGTCGATGCCCTTCGCGCCAATGGAGTCAACATCAAGTACCTCGGCAACGATGGTTGTCTACCGCTCCAGATCCAACCCGACTCTGCCAACGGGGCTGGACTCAAAGGTGGCAAAATGACGCTCTCGGCAAGCATCTCGTCCCAGTACGTGTCGTCGATCCTGCTTTGCGCTCCATACGCCACTGGCGAGGACGTTGTTCTCGAGCTCGTTGGCGAGCAAGTCATCAGTCAACTCTACATCGACATGACCATTGCGATGATGCGCGACTTTGGCGTCAACGTCGAAAAGCTGCCTGCGAGCCAGGACGCAAATGTGCGGGCCTCATACCGGATTCCAAGAGGGGCATACAAGCCTCCCAACGTCGATGCCGCCGGCTACGGCAACTACCTGATCGAAAGCGATGCCAGTAGTGCGACTTACCCGCTCGCCTTTGCGGCCATCACTGGCACTCAGTGCACACTGCAAGGCATCGGCTCGGCCTCGCTCCAAGGCGATGCTCGCTTCGCTGTCGAAGTCCTCAAGCCCATGGGATGCGATGTGCAACAAACACCGAATGAGACCACGGTCAAAGGTCCAGCACCTGGTCAGCTTCGTCAGCTCGGCGAGATCGACATGGAGACAATGACGGATGCCTTCTTGACTGCTGCCGTTCTCTTGGCTGCGGCGCCCCAGCCAGGCGCAAACGGGGCCACTTCGACACGCATCACTGGTATCGCCAACCAGCGCGTGAAGGAATGCAACCGCATTACTGCCATGCGCGATCAACTCGCCAAGTTCGGGGTCAAGACGGACGAATTCTCGGATGGGATGGAAGTGTGGGGTCTCGCACCTTCCTCCCTCCTGCCTGCAGACAAGGTCGGGGGAATCTACTGCTACGATGATCACCGAGTCGCCATGGCGTTCAGCATCTTGGCCGTTGCCACCCCCAAGGGTGCCGCCGGCTCAGAAGCCGAGCGCGGTGTGCTCATCGAGGAAAAACGCTGCGTGGAGAAGACGTGGCCAAACTGGTGGGATGACCTCGAGCGCCGGCTGGGCGTGAAGGTCCATGGCGCAGAGCCCTCTCATGCCAGTGCTGCTGGACAGAGCGAAGACAAGACCGCCACTGTTGTGCCCTCCTCCCAACTGAGTCGGCTGAGCAAGAGCTTGACGCCTTTGCGGTACGCTTCGGACGCGACCATCTTCTGTATAGGTATGCGCGCATCGGGCAAGACGTACCTCGGCGCCTTTGGTGCAGCCGCGCTCAGACGACCATTTGTTGACGCCGATGTCGTGATGAACGAGCGCATACAGAAGGAGATGCAAATCTCAGGCTCTGCGGCCCCCGGTCAGGTAAACTCCGCCTTGAGTGCGTTCGTCCAGGAGAAGGGATGGCCAGCCTTCCGTCAGTTGGAGCTCGACGTGCTCAAAGAAATGCTCGCAAAGCAATCAAAGGGGCATCTCATCTCGCTCGGCGGAGGCGTGGTGGAGACACCTGAATGCCGGGAATTGTTGCGCGAGTATGCGGCTCTGCGCGGACCGGTTGTCTACGTCATCAGAGACATAGAGGAGGTCGTCAATTTTCTCGAAGGCAGCGACAGGCCCGCCTACGGGGAGTCTGTCCGTGACGTGTTCAAGAGGCGGCAACCGTGGTTCTATGAATGCTCTAGCTTTGAGCTCGTCAGCTACGGCGGCGGCAACAAAGCTGGTGCGGCGACGGAAAGCACTCAGCAGGTCGTGCTACCGGAATCTGCTAGCACCGTTCGACAGCCTGGACTTCAAGCTGAAGTGACAAGATTCTTCCGCTTCATTGCTGGTATCGACAAGCATCGCGTCGATGTCGGGGTGTCTCATGCTTCTGGGCCAAAGCTGGCTGGCACCACCGCGAGTCCTGATAAGCGTTCCTACGCCTTGGCTGTGGAAGTGCCGGATGTTACCCCCCTGCTGCCGCACTTCGAGCAACTTACGAATGGCGTAGATGCTGTGGAGTTGCGTGTGGACTTGCTAAGCCCGCAAAACTCGAGCAGCAACTCCAATGTGCCTACAGCAGAATTTGTCGCTACGCAGCTTGCAGCCTTGCGACAGTCGACAACATTGCCTATCATCTACACGATCCGGACTCAGAGTCAAGGTGGCCACTTCCCTGACGACAAAGAGGAAGAATACTTTGAGCTCATCAAGCTTGGCCTTCGACACGCCGTCGAATACATCGACGTGGAGGTTCGATGGGCTCCCGAACGGCTGAAGGCGGTCCGCGAGCACCGGGGCTATTCGCTGGTCGTGGCGTCGACATTCGACCTTGAAGGAAAGACGTCATGGAACGGGCCTGAGGCAGTCACGCGCTATGACCTTGCTTCTCGCTTTGGTGACTTGGTCCGCCTTGTCGGATTCGCGAACAAGTTTGAAGACAACTTCGCGCTCGAAACTTTCCGCACGAAGATCAGCCAGCTGCCGAAGGAAGCCAGGCGTCCTCTGATTGCCTACAACCTGGGCGAACAGGGCCGTCTCTCGCGGGTGCTGAACCAGCATCTGACCCCCGTTGTGGACGCCAAGCTACCGAATGCGACTTCTTCCGACCTGCTGACTTTCAAGCAGACTCAGCAAGCGCTTCAGAGCGTCGGCAAGTTGTCGGCTAAACGGTTTGCGCTGATCGGTAATCCCATCGCTCATTCGCTCAGCCCACTCTTGCACAACACCGGCTTCGAGATTCTTGGTCTGCCCCACACATACACGCGCCTAGAGACAGAAGCGATTGACCAGCAGGTGGAATCCCTGATCCGGTCTCCCGACTTTGGTGGCCTGAGCGTGACCATCCCTCACAAGCTGGCCATCATGGAGAAGCTGGATCAAGTCAGCGAGCATGTCAAGGCCATCGGAGCGGTGAACACTGTAATCCCACGTCTCGCTGAGAGCGGCGGCAAGGTCATCCTGGAAGGCGAAAACACTGATTGGCTGGCAATCAAGTCTCTGTGTGAGCGTCACCTGAGTCCCCTCCAGCTCGAGTCTCCCGACTTCACAGCACTTGTGATTGGAGCGGGCGGATCCGCACGAGCGGCTCTGTACGCAATGCACAAGCTGGGAGCTCGAACTGTGTTCTTGTACAACCGAACCCTGGCGAATGCTCAAAAGCTGGCGGCGGAAGTGCCTGCAGAATGGAAGGTGACCGTGGTAGAGAACCTGGCCAACCTGCCATCTGCGCCAAATGCGATCGTCAGCAATGTACCTGCGGAAGGAACTGCGCTGGAGAGCAGCGCTGAGAGCGCTACAGCGGGAGTCGTTCTCCCTGCAAGTGTGCTGGCCCATCCTGCGGGCGGTGTAGCCATCGACATGTCATGTGAGTTTCATTCCAGTAGTGTCAGCCTTTCGGATATAGACACTGACGTTCAGACAACATGACGTATCACAGACAAGCCAGCGGAGACTCCTCTCCTCCAGCTGGTGAAGAAGATCAATGGCAGCACTTCCGTCAAGAAGCCATGGACGGGCGTGCCAGGACTTTCGATCCTGATTGAGCAAGGCTGTGAACAGTTTGCGATCTGGACGGGGCACGAAGCGCCACGGGCAGCGATCGAGACTGCCTGCTGGCGACAGTACCAGTCTGGCAAGTAGTGCTGACCAGCCTGTGGTGAACACAATGATAATGGACGCATCTTTCGCACTTCGACCTTCTCTTCGACTCGAGTCTTTCTAATGATGACATTTGTTTTCCCTGTTTTCCATGCTTAAACGCAACTTTGCTTTCATCTCGATACCTTTTAAATGTGAGAGTCTGGGAGCGGCAAAGGCAGTCAAGAGATACCCGTGATGTGCGAATGTTGTAGATTACAATGTGAGCTCTATGCCTGCTGCGAGAGGGTTCACATGCGCTTGGGAGTCAGAATCGTCTGTAAACTGGACTTGCGCGACGCCTCCGAAAAAGTCTGTAATCTTGACGTCTCGAGGATCTCTCCGGAACAGATCTGTGCGGACGCCTGCATCCGAGCCAAACTCATTGAAATCGTAGGTATCAAACTGGGGAGCGGCAAACTCGTCAGAGTGTCAGACGAGGCAAAATGATGGAGAGGAAAGCAGCCACAGAACTCTGACTCACAAAGTCCTGCATTGTGGTCTCGCTCGTCTTGTTGATGGTCTCCATAAAGTTGAGGGCGTGGTTTGTGTAGCGGTCGATGACAGCGACACCCAAGTCGAGATCGGAGTGGTGCTGCAGATGGAAGCACAATTCAGGTGAATTGTCAGAGCGAATGCAGCTGGACTGCTCAGACTCACCGAGTACGAATTCTGATCTTTTGCACTGCTGCCGGTTGCCAAAACGTTGGGGCTGTAGATCTTGCTGTACATGGTATTGGCTTGGCAGGTGTCAATCATGAAGAACAACTCATTGTATCTGGGGGCAGTCCGAAACGACGTAAGCGCATCTGCTCATATGAGCCTGTCTCTGGGACAAGCACGCACCTTCTCTTTTCCCACATCTGCTCGATAGCATCGGCTGTTGGGATGCGCAAGTCGTCAATATACTGTAAACCTCAAAACGTGTGCAACGTTCAGTAACAGTGCCTCACCGAGATCAAATGCTGAGATCTCCTCATTGTCCTGAAATTTTAGAAACTCGTCGCCACCATGACCTGTCATGTAGAGGAATATGTTCGATCTTGAATCTGATTCCAGACGTTTTGATTTTGGAGTGTGTGGCGGCAGACGACCTGTGCATGCGCGCATCATGTCAGTCAGGGAAGATCTCAATCGGAGCTAGGCGCAGCGAGCAGTCGACTCACCAGTCAGCACTCGAATGAATGTTTCTACAGTGACCTCCTGATCTCTGTAGTCGACCTCGACGTCTTCGCCATAGAGATCGAGGCCGCGGATTGACGAGGTCCATACGTTACCGGGAAACTTGTTCCGGTGGTTACATGCGGCGTCATCGGCGAGCATGAGAATGATGTTGGAGTCCGGAATGCCAAGTCTCTTTACGGTTCGATACATTCCAAGAGTGTTGGACATATGCTGTTGATTCCAGAGGGAGATCGTCAATCAGAGAAGCCGAGTGACAAGGAGAGAGAGAGAGAGCTCTGCTGTGCAGGACGTACTCTGTAATTAAACCAGAATCTGCTGGTCCCTATTAAAACTGCCCAGTTGTTGGTGTGGGTCGATGCGCCGGCACCATTGCGCTGGCTGTTCTGGAAGAAGGACTGTACCTGCTGAGCCTGTGCCTCAGTGATGAAGAAGGAAGGCATGCATAGAGGCAACAAGACGGCCTGCGGTGTTCGAATGCAGATAAGTCATGTGAGCGGGACTCCTGCCAGTACTTTTGCAAAAGGGAATCACTCGAGCTGTAGACTGACAATGACTACGGACGCAAAGGCAGCGAATGTACCGGCTGCGACTGCCTTGACCCATCGCCTAGCAGACCTTGACAGCATCTTCGATTGACTTTGACCTCTGCTCGACGCTCCAACTTGGTGTGGAACAGACCTGAGTGTTGGGTGGGTGGCGGTGAGGTTGCGGAGGTGTTGATCTTCGGCGTTTCGGCGTTTGAGACACGCGCTAAGCTATGGAGTGCACAGACAAGCTGTTTGAAGTTGTCACCTGTTCCACATGTCGAACACCAACACCAACACTCTGCATACACACGCGTCAAGTCTCGATCAAGCTCATAGACGCACAGGAACTACAGTCATGCCACTCCCAGACGAATCCAACCCGCCCAAGGTCTCGTCCCTCATAAGCAAGTTCCAGAAGCAGGACGAGGACGAACGACTCAAGGCCGCAGAAGAACGCGAATCACAGAAGAACCTCTCCTACCAGACCAGGTCCAGCATCGACGGCGGCAGACCACGATCCAGTCTCGATGCCGCCTCTGTCTCCTCATTTGGTAGATCCTTCTCTCCACGCACCGGTCCCGTCGCCCTCCCCGCAACAGAGGCCACAATCCCCGCGCTCACCAATGCTACCAACCTTCCCTCAGAGCCCACCACTGATGCAGACTCAGCACCTGTAAGAAGCTACTGCTATCGCCTTGTATGCTGCGAGTGCGTCTACTGACACTTTGTTCGTGCTTGCTTGATGCAGCCTGATCCAGTCAGCACCCCTGCAAATGAAGGGCCAAAAGCGGAGCCTGTGGAAACTGTCGCCGTGCCAGCTCCCGACGCTGCAGTAGCTGAAGAACTCAAGGAACAGGTCAAGCCAGTTCCAGCTGCGAAAGCATCTGCGAGCAAGGCTACAAAGCCTCCAAACCCGGCTGGCAGGCCCTCCGCTGTGACTTCTTCCGCTTCCAAGACAGCCACCAAACCACGTCCGTCTGCACCAGCTCTTTCTGGTGCGCGAGCTCGACCTGCCAGCACCACCACCTCCGCAGCTGCCAAATCCGTGGTCGCCAATGGCAGCAGCTCCAAGCCTCCTCCAGCCGGTACGGCTGCCAGAGCTGGCGTGAGTATGACCAGGCCTGGCTCAACCACCAGTCGACCCCCAGTAAGCTCTGCGTCCCGAACGGCTACAGCGACAGCTCCCAGGACCAGCACGGCAGCAGCCCCCCGACCCGCTGCCGGATCAACAGCAACATCTAGGACCACCACCACCACCTCAGCGCGTCCCAACCCTGGCACAAGCTCGCATACAAGGACAACCTCGTCAGTTTCCTCAACTGGCGCTGCCACGCGTCCTCGCCCTTCCGTGGCCACCCCGACGAGCACATCCGCAGTCAGACGCCCGACTACTACGGGCGCAACCGCCGCTTCTTCTACTCCCAGATCGACTCCTGCAACTCGGCCAGCTGTTGCCGCAGGCACCTCGACCGCCCCTGGTGTGAAGACGCGTCCTGGAGTCAATGCGCCGCCTACGGGTTCAGCTGCATCTCGCGCTACCGGACCCACTACATTCTCACGCACTATCACAGCAGCAGGAGCGCGGTCGTCAGCTGCAAGTTCAACCACCACGACGCGTCCGGCAGCATCTCGACCCACCACGACTCCTCGCGCTCCTGCACTCTCCGCGTCTTCTTCCCGGACGACCGTTGCTGGCGCAAAACCTGCGCCTCCTACTGCGTCTTCTGCGAACAGGACTGCGACCGGTCCAAGGGCGAGCGTGTCGGCTCGTCCCACTGCGGCTTCAGGCACTGCTTCGGCTCGTGCTGGCGCCAATAAGCCAGCGGTGCCTTCTGCGTCGTCCGCACGCGCCGCCGGCACAGCATCAGCCAGACCTGCTCCAGGAGCAGCCGCCAAAGCTTCTCGTCCCTCAGCAGCGGGTTCAGCCACAAAAGCCCGCGTTGCAGGTGCTGCGGGTGGAATCGCTGCTGCGGCTGCAGGAGCTGGCGTAGCGGCTTCCAAACTTGCTGAAAAGAAGAAGGAGGCTCCGACAGCTGCGGACAGCAAGGCCCCTACGGAAGCCGAACCGAAAGATGTGGCTCAAGACTTTACCACGCAAGAGACTGGCAAGGAACAGAGCGAGGCGGCCCTGGCTCCAGAATCCACAGCTGACGCAGTGGATACAGTCCCTGCCCTCGATGAGCAAACGACAGAGGGTGAGGTTCCCGCCACAGCAGACGAAGCTGAACCGGCCAAGGCTGAAGCTTCCAAAGAGGTGATTGCTGAAATGCCTGTACTCGAGAGTGAGGCAACTACAGAGGCACATGCCGAGGCAGGAGAAGCATCTGCTGCTGAGGAAGTTGAAGGCTCTGACGTACCTCGAGAAGTCGCATCTGAGGAAGTCTTCGAGGCGGAGCCAGCGGTGGAGGAAGCGGCGGTCCCCGCAGAAGAACCATTCCCGCCCAAGGTCGATGAGGAACACGTCGAACCCGCCGCAATTGAGGAGGGGGAGATCCCGACCACTGTGACTCGGCCCGAAACAGAGCCAGAGTTGCGAGGGGAAGGTGCTGAGCCAGAAACTGAGGAGCCCGCTGCCGTTGACCCCGATACCGTACCTCTTGAGGAGAAGGAGCCAGAACCCGAGCTGAGCGAGACTGGACCCGAGCCTGTCGAAAATCCCGAGTCCGCAGCAGTGGTCGAGCCGGAGACTCCTTCCGATAGCGAACCGGCTGCCGAATCTGCGGCAGAGACACACGGGGAGGAAGTGTCGGAGCCGGTTGCAGAACCAGCTGAAGAAGAGATCCCATTGCAAACGATTGAGCCTGATGCATCGACCGAGACGAAGCAAGAAGCTCCTGAACTCCTCGAAGAGGAACCGGTAGAGGAAGCACCGACAGCCTCAGCCGACGAATCGGAAATGCTGGCCAAGGACAAATTGCCCGATGAAGTGATCGAAGAGCGTCGAGAAGGTGTGATCCTCGATCCTGCGGCAGTAGCAGCTGCTCTTGAGAACGAAGGAAGTGCCGATCAATCTGTGCGCATCAAGGACGAACCTGAGATTATCAACGACGAACCTACTCAGGCGCAAGACCTTGGAGCCGACGTCTCGAAACCGGAGCAGGAGGGAGAGCCTCGGGACGAGGTCGTGTTCGATGCCGATCACGAACATGCGGCGGCAGAGGCGGCTCTGGAGGGCAAACGTCCCACGTCGCAAAGCAATGGTGTTTATGACTCTTCTGAGTCCACATTGGCGCCGGTCAGTGCCGAGGTGAAGAAGGAGCGCCGCAAGACGCTGCAGGAGATCCTCGACGAGGCGAACAAGGCCATGCTGGAGGCGGACGAGGACAAGATCAGCAACCTGGGCAGCGTGCCTGTTACTCCGACTCTGAACGAGAATGGTGCGGACGCAGACACCTCTACGCGTACTGACGCCACGGAGGAGTGGTGAACTTATCGCGCGATCATGAGTGCGAGTCAGTGCGTTGAGCGGTTCCTGACTTTCGACAGAAATACCCACCTCGGACGGACGGACAGCGCACGATTCCCGTCTTTACAAGATTATCGTGGAATCTGCATCCTTGCCTGTTTGCTCTGCGAAAACAATCCTTTTCCAGCACTTACCAATGTCCCGCCTCGGACAACAATCTCCACGGCTTTGCAGTGCTCTGCATTCTCATCAACTCATCAAAATCGGTGTTGACGGACCTCTGCTCTATGCGTCCTCCACCGCCGTGCAGCCGACCTCGACGGACGCGCGAAACGGTTCCCATACCCTGCGCGATTCAACCAGTCTCGTGCATGATCCATACCATTCCCAAAATCTGACCCGATTTCAACCTTTTTCTCACTTATTCTGCCCAAGCGCCCCTGATCAACAAAGAACTTCTCGTGACTCTCAAGTCTGAACCCCCTCATTGTATGCTCGATTCCACATCTCCCAGTGAGGTGATTCTCTACAACTTCTGAACCGATTGAAAACGATCCTTGAATCCTTATCCATCGTTGTTGAGTCGCTCTCATCATCATGAGAGCACACAGGCTGTGAGTCATGAAGAAGGAGAGCGCAGATGCAGTCCGAGTTCCGAAGAGAGGCGCAGCGCTGCTTGATGGGCTTTGCCACGGTGCGAGCTGCAAGGGACGCGCCTGCCTAGTCGTGCACGCCCGCGCCATAGCGTGGTCCCATTGATAGCCGAGAGTCAGCTTCCTCAAAGCCTTGCTCCCCTCCCCATCTGCCTTCATAAACACCTCGCAGCGTCTCGAGGACAGTCATTTTCCGGCTGGCACCTTGTGGAAGTTCACGTCTTGCCAGAAACCTCTCAGCAAAAATGTCCAAAAGCACCGCCTTGTTCTTTATCGACATCCAGGTATGTGTCTGCGAGGCTTGGTACAAGTGATAGTATGAAGATGCACCATGCTGATTTGAAACTGTGACTGCCAGGAAAATATGCTCAGCACGCCCGATTCCTGGTGGGTACCTGAGCGTATCCAGCCGCAGTTCCTGGCCAACGCCAAGGCAGTCCTGGAGCGAGCGCGCGAGCTAGGCTTGCCCATCTACCACGTCCAACACGCAAGCACAAACCCGGACGACATTGACGCCGAGGGCAAACCCGGCTGGCAGCTCCACTTCCCTCCCGGCTCTGGCGAGCGTGTGTTGGGCAAGACGGTCAAAAACGTGTTTGAGTCCAACCCTGGCCTGGGCGCCGAGCTTCGGGAGCGAGGGATCAAGCGGGTTCTCACCTGCGGGCTGCAGAGCGAGATGTGCGTCAGGGCGGCTTCGCTGGCTGCGCTTCAAGAAGATGGGATTGAGGAAGTCGTCCTACTTCATGGTGCTCATGCCACGATGGAAGATCCAGACGATGGCAAGAAGGCGGAGGAGATCTCTGCAGATGTCGAGAAGGAGCTCGAGCAGGCGGGGGTCAAGGTCGTTCCCTTTGACGCCGAGTGGGGGGTGTGAGTGGATGGGTTCAGCATAGGTCAAGCCCTTTCGACCATGGCCGCCGCTCTCATCAGCAGGCTCCACTAACTTTCCGAAGCGCATACTCCTGTTGAAATCCATCGTCACAGTTTTCACTGTCACCTTGAGTGAAATCTGTCTCTTATGTATCATTCGAGGTTTGAGTCCTGAGCAAAGATCGTAAGGCCGTGAGAAAATGGAGAAGTGGGCGAGGATCCAAGCAGATTTATTCCACCACGACTTCCAACAACGCAAACGATCGACGACATCTCAGGTAACAAGTCTGACGACATTACTCGGCCAGAGCAGCCCTCATCATGAGCTCGATCCCCAAGCTGAAGCGCAAGTCCAACGAAGACCCCAATGCGCCGTCCGACACTACGCAGCCGAGAGACCATCTCGAAGTCATGGGTGGCAAGGTAGCTTCCAAATTCGCAGATCCTTGTGCCCACGCTGCAAAAGCTTCGATGGCCTGCCTCGAAAGCCATTCATATGACCGGCAGAAGGTGAGCATGTATACTTTAGGCAGACAGGGCTGCACATGGAGTATCTGTCGCTCCTTGTGTTCAGACACCTCAGCAATTCGGCACAAGAACGCAATGCTGACATTCTCAAATTTTTCCTCGTCCCAAACTCCCTTCCTTCTTCAAGTGTCAGGAAGCCTTCCAAAACTACAGAGATTGCAAGAAGGCGTGGGTCCTGCAAAGACGGAAGGACCGAGCTGAAGGGAGGGAGGGCGCTTTCGATTGAGCTGCAATCGTGCATTCCGACGCGGATAGCATCGAAAAAGGCATCCTGATCCCGTCGTACATAGCTGCCAACTCGCGTTCTTTCATCATTTTCTTCACGCTCGGCTTGCCCGATGGGCCCAAACTCATAACGAAATGAACAGTGGTCATCAAGTCATGTCCCCGAGGCTCCAGGCAACCTCAGAACGGAGAAGCACTTCCGCGCCCATCTACAAATGGTACATGTTCTTGCAACTCAGAAAAGTAATTCTACATGCGCATTGAAAGAGAGAATCGGAAGGAGACAGCAATAAGGAATGAAAATACCGCTCTATCTGTCTATACTGAGACTGCTCGATGTACGAGGCTGATCATCTACTTCTCTGGAGTCTCTCTGTTGTCGGCCGTCTTCTTCGCCCTGCTCCCTTTTGGGTTCCGTCTCCAAGTCCGCGAAGCCGATGGCGACGAATGAGAACTGCGACAGAAGCAGACGAAAGAGTCAGACCGAGTCGAAGGAAAAAGTGGGGGAAGCTTCAGCACAGAGATAAAGTCTACACTCACTAGGACCATGATGCTCCCAACACTGCCGAGCCACCCGCCTGAGTGAGAGCCGCGCAATACGTCGCCGGCCAATGCGAGCGGGATCGTAAGAGACAGACCGACGGTAGCAACAAGCGGACTCGACTTGAGCATGGCAAGAAGGTAGGCAAAATCACTGTCAGGAGATTGTAACAGATGGACAGACGTCAGTATCGCCACTTCAGGCTCCGCGTTGGTCTTTCTCAAGGTGGACGCACGAGATAAAGGTGATGGCCATGTTGACGAACACGCCCGCCCAAGTGAGCCTGTCAGATGGCCATTGGAAAGTTTCGACACCGGTGAGATGCAGAAGCACGCCAAATGGCCAGAGGAACAGGATGTTGATCGCCCCCACAAACCCAAAGAAGAGAGGCATGGAGACACGATCTTCCGAACCAATCTTGAGTTTGAGCAAGGTCACATATATGGCGTATGCTGAATGGGAATGCGATCCGGTCAGCGCCCAAATATGAGATTCCAGATCACGTAAGAACGGTGGGAGAGAATCGAGACCGTCGAGATGAATGACTTTGGGACTCACAGAAAGCGGAAAGAATGGCGAGAAAGTCACCCAAAGGAGCGTTGATGGGAGCTGTAGCGTGTAGACTTGAGTCGCGCGGTAGCAGCTGGGTTGCGACCACGGAGTCAGCGCGAGTTACAAGCACGACCCCGATGAAGCTGAAGACGGACGAGATTGGCGTCAGTACAAGGAAGGCATGACACGCCTCAGAAGCGTTGCGCAACACACACCTGATTGTCACCGCTCCAAGTTTGCTGAAAGTGAAGCGTTCGACGCCAAAGAGCGCACCAAGGCCAAGCGTGAAGAAACCTGTGTGTGGGTCGAGACTCCTGAAATGAGACAGCAGATCCAGCGCATGCTATGAGGATATTTGCGACTTACCGCTGGCGCTGCTGAGCGTCGTCCCGCTCGCCACACTGGTCAGACCAAGGCCGGCGTTTAGACTCCAGTTGGCAATGAACCAGACGATGGTAAATTGGGCTGCGAGAATGGCAGTCTGCCGCAGCGTCAGAGGCGGCAAATGAAGTGTCTGCTCCGCGTTTGGGTCAATCACAGTCACTGTCGCCGTCGGATCTGAGGACAGGATGAGTTCTCGAAAGCTGGACACGTGTACGAGGTTGCCTCTTGGTCTTCTGCCGTCGATCGATGATGGGCGAGAGGGCGTGTCGGAAGTGGCTGCTGTCCTCAATACTGACCTTGGACGTCGTAAACTGTCGACGGAGGCGGACAAGTCTTGGCCCGAAGTTAGTGCGGAGGGGAGGCCGAGCTGAGAATGGGTATGATTCGGTCGTTCTTGAGGCTGTGAGAGGAGCCCGGCGCGTTCCTCAGGATCGGGTCCGTGTTGACTCGAGTCTGAGGGATGGCGGTCCCTGTCGGGCAAGATGAAGCCGAGTTTGGCATACCAAGCACTGGAGCTCGGGCTGGCTGAGGGCTCTCGAGAGTCTTGGTCGTCGTCCTCACTGGAGTTGCTGGTGGACCGCCGTCTGCTCCTTCTCCTGTGATCTCTCTTGGGGACACAGAGAAAGGGGATGAGGTAGAGGGCGAATGAGGAAGTGTTTGCAAAAGTGACGGCAAAGGGCTTATCGTAGCCATGAGTGAGGACAGTGTTCGTCAGGAAGTTGGAGGCTGTCCAGAGCACGACGACGAGCAATAGCAACACGATGCCAGTCAGGTATTCACTGGAGGCTCGGCGGCCACTGCTACTAGCATAAGCGTCTGTCATCTGTCAGAGCATTCCCTTCTGCTTCTCTCTCTCTCTCTCTGTCTCTCTTGGAGGACGAGATTTGACGAAGATTCATTGCACCATTCGGGAAATCTCAAATCCTGCTTATGTAATCTCCGCCAAACCCACAGTCCAAAAATTTTGGCAAGGAGGGAAAGGAAACAACGGGACCCATCTTCCAACAACTTCACTACTGACTGACCAGAGCCAGACGCCCCACCATCCAAGCATGACACGCTACACCAAACTCGAAGGACGCAAGCCCACTGCCGCAAAGGTAGACTCCAAGTCTCTCTTTGACGAGGCAGTGGAAAAAAAGCAGGCAGACGCAACCACAGAGGCGCACGTCGCCAGCCCATCCACAGAAGAGCAGCCACCCCCAAGCAAGAAGATCAAGCTCGACAGCGACGCAGAAGAAGAGACTCCTTCCAAGGCGCCAGCACCCATCACAAAGACGGCAAAGCTCAAGCGTATCAAGCTGCTCAAGCTCAAATGCAAAAAGGCAAAGACCCCAGAGAAGCGCATGGAGCTCAGAAGGGAAATTGCAAAGCTTGAGAAGGAACTCAACAATAAGGATCCCAGCTCACAGAGCAATGCTTCAAGAAGCGGCCCTTCCGATTCCGGCTGGCCGAAGCCCAATGCCAGCTCAGACTCGCCAGCGCCACCAGAAAATACTCACACCAACCCTTGGAAAGCCATGGAAGCAGGTATGTCCTCTCATGATCGTGGATTCTATCTATTGCAACACCGGAAGCTCACAAAAGAGGAATATGCGATGCTTTGCAGAACGACGAGCAAAGAGCGAAGCCAGGCGTCTTCAGCGCATTGCGGAACGAACCTCTGCTGTCACCTGCTTCGCCTGCCGCGGCACCGGCCACAGCGCCAAAGACTGCCCCAACGCATTCAATGCAAATGCGGCTGACTCGTCCTCCACTCCAGATGATGGGTCGGGCACCGCAGGGAAAGACGTGGTCGGACATTGCTTCCGATGCTATTCGACCTCACACATTCTCGCCCGCTGTCCTGCCAAGCGCAAGAGGGACGACGACGGCACAGAAATCCTGCCATATGCCACCTGCTTTGTCTGTTCCCAACAAGGCCACATTGCCGCAGCTTGTCCGCAGAATGCGGAAAAGGGTGTCTATCCCAAGGGAGGCGGCGCGTGTGGCTTCTGCCAATCGGTCCGGCACCGAGCCCGGGATTGTCCCACCAGGTTAGATTCTGCCAAGGAGGAGGAGGGGGAAGATGCTGCAGATGAGCTCCGCGGCGAGGTGCAGTTGGACGGCGAAGCGATCGTGCGGCGGCGAAAACCTTCCGGCAAGAAAGGCTCGGCGGGGGCGGTCACTGCTGATCCTATCAGGAAAAAGGTCGTTTCCTTCTAAATCTTCCCAGAAATGTCATCTCGCATCCCTCCAAAGTCGGCAGCCCACACGATAGACTGTAATCTCCGGACTCCAACACGGAGGCCATGAGTGGTTTCCGAGTCTGTCCACAATGACAATCGAGTGCATTAAAGGAGGATGGCAACAACGATAGATGGGAAACAATCGGGGCTTCATCTCTTGACCCAGCTGTGGAAAATGAAGGCGGTGTGGTGTTAGATGCTGAAGTTCTATGAATATGCGGAGGCAGGAAGAAGATGGTACGCACGTGTATGCTTTGCGAGCTTTCGCCAAGCCAGTCTTTTTCCGCTCCACCATTCTTGGGTCTCGCTTCAGGACGCCCTCTGCAAAGAAACAGAAGCGATGGTGCGTGAGCATGTGGTCTTTTCTGACAGTGCAAACAGTTCGACCCACCCTTCAGTAGAGTGCTGCGAATTGTGGAACCAGCCTCTGTCTCCTTGTTGAATTCCACCAGCGCCTTGGCCACTCCGTGCGCAACGGCGCCCGCTTGCCCAGATGTTCCGCCGCCTCTTGTAAGCGCAAACACATTGTAGGCACCCAAGAAGCCCGCCAGACGTAGGGGCAACGTGACTTGTTCTCGGTGATGGGTCGCATTGAAGTACTGTGCTAATGGTTGTCCGTTGACAATGATCTGGCCAATCGGCGCACTGCCCGATGCTGCAGCAGCTGGGTCAGACTTGACTGGAATGATCCAAACCCTAGCACTGCTCTCCTTTCTCCGCCCGCGTGCATACGCACGGCCGTGGGAGTCGACATGTGTGGTTGACGTGCTGGACCCGGTTGACGAGGTTGCACCTGACTGCTGGGCTGAGACGGAATCCCGCCCGTAGACGGACATGACCCGAGCAATGTTATTCGACAAGGCTGACTGGCCGAGGTGCTCGAAGACGAGCGGTCTGTACCGGGCGAGCATGACCAGTCTGCCCACGATTCTGCGGTATTGAGCCGCTTTGAGGTTGAGACCGAGGACCGATGACATTTCAGACCGTGGCTGCCATGGGTTCGACCGGGTACCGGTGGACGCTGGTGGCAGCACCAGCGCCGGAGGAGGAGCGTTTCGAGCCAAGAAATTGGCTTGTTCCAGCGCTCGTTTTGAAGCCGCAGTCAAGTCGTCCAGCTCGAGCAAGGTCGACACGTAGCTCGGCCGGGCACTGTAGTAGGTGGGAACGCCTGGCTTGATGCGGTTTGGAAGAAACTCGGTCATTGGAGGCGGCCGTGGTCTTCCTGCACTGTATGACGAAGGGCTGATGGTTGTGGACGCAGATCGGACTTGGGTCTTGGAGCTGTAGTTTGACGGCCCAGCCGAGGCTGATCTCAACTGAATGAGGTCGGCAGCAGTCGGGCGCATCACGCATCTCGACGTGAGCGCTGTTGTGACTGAGCGACGGACGACCATGTTGACCCAAGGGTGCTTGATGTAGAGCTACTGGTAAGGTCAAGCCCGTTGCTGTCTGCGTGCGCAGAGGAAGAAGGAAGGTTGGACCTCTCTCACACGATGATCAGCTGGCGCACGTGACCTGAACGCATCTTCGCGTCGTGCTGCGATTCGCGTTCGAGTTCTAAAACCCGAGCAGCCCATCGAGCTCGAACTTGCAACCTACAGTAGCAACCAAGCAGCTCTTTCACCTGACTACCACTGTTCAAAAGGTCCACAGTCGAGCTTGCCCCGCGTTCCTGCATTCGTGGTGAGACGGCGGCTGTCTTACGGTTAGCGACTCCCCCCGTTCTCGACGTAGCGCGATTTCCTCAGCACTTCGGCATAGCTCGAAGACGCGGTTAAAGACATTCGCGTCGGCTCAGCAGAGGCAGCTTCGACACGCCCGCGATCGACCACTTCTCATACCATCGACTTGCGACTGTTACTCGCCGCTTCTGACCCTCACAGAGCCTCAGGCGATGTCGCGGCCACAAAACAATCTTAGTGAACACCTTCAGAGCATACATGCTAGTCGAAGTGGCGGCGCATCATCCTCTGTAGGTATCGCGACTTTGTCGCGATCCCGAGCAGATCGAGCTATTGACTGATATCTCTGGCTCTGCGTCTCTCTGTAGAATCGATTCCGACCTGTAAATTTATCTTTGCACAGGCAGCCAAGCTTTGGCAGCGCTCAGAGCGCAGTGCTCGCCCCTGCGGTAACTCGCGAACATGAGGTCTCTCCGAGCATCGTGACCACAATCTCCCCACAAAGAGCTCATATCTTGACACCTGCTATCCCTGCTAAGCGTCCCTCCGATGCGTCTAGCTCGGCATCACCCAGGCAGCAGAAGCGAGCTGACACGCGCGACGACCCATCCTCAGGAACGGTCCCGAGGCCGCCCTCGTCAATAGCCTCTTCCAGCCACTCAGCGCTTCATGCACCATCAGGTGCGATTCCTTCTCAGCGCATACAAACATCAGGCGACGAACAGCGCTCTTCGCAGCCGAAATCTGTCGCGTCCGTATCAAATGCGAACGGTGAGGTCTCAACTGTGGAACTGGAAGCTCAGCTGGAAGATATGCGGTCGAAGAAGGAGAAAATACTCGAGCAAATGGTCGAAATGTTCGAATCTGGCCATCCGGCTCTTGAAAGGCAGCTGTTGGCCGTGCAGAGATCCTTTCTTGATCAACAGATCACTACGATCAAGGACAGGATAGCCTCATTGCGCGCATCTGGAGGACAAGCGTCGGGGCCATTGCGCACTGACAACGCCCTGACTCCAGATGGCAGTGTCCACGTGCCACAAGGACGCTCCAGTCCCATCGGCATCAGGTCGCCGTTCACAGCTACTGATCGACCAAACATCATCTCGACATTGCCGCCTTATGCTCCCAAGCCGTCGAATGCCCCCGTGTATGCGCACAGGGATCAGGAGAATCTGAGTTCGAACCGCGGTCCTACGCAAGATTTTCCGTCCGCTCCTGTAATCTCACCTCGACAAAACCGCGATGAGCCGATCCTGATAGACGACTCGCCGCCACCTTCTCCCGCCCCTTCCCGGAGAGGCCCTGTTTTTGGTCAGACTCCTCAAGATGCTGGTTTCGAAGCACGCAGCACACCTCTGAGCTCTCGCGCAGCCGGCAAGCAACGAGCAAATGATGACTTCGAAGAAGACTACTCGGTTGACGACAGTGTCTCGCCGAACGCCATGCGACAATATCAGGGTCAGTCATCCAGTAACAATGGCAAGCAGGTCGGAGACAACAGAAGGGATCATCCCTGGTCAAAGGGACTGTTCAGCAATCTGCGGGAGACCTTCAAGCTCCGAGAGTTCCGCCAGAATCAACTTGAGGCGATCAATGCCACCTTGGCAGGAAAAGATGTATTTTGCCTGATGCCGACGGGCGGAGGCAAGAGTTTGTGCTATCAAGTAAGTCTCGAACAGTTAGACCATTGATCAGGTTGGCATTGAGCTGATTTGATTTCACTTCAGCTGCCGGCTCTCCTCAATTCTGGGAAAACGAGAGGGGTCACAATAGTAATTTCTCCCTTGCTCTCTTTGATCACGGATCAAGTACAAAGTCTCCTCGCGAAAGACATACCAGCCGTTGCTATGACCGGAGACCAGACTCAAGAACACCGCAACTGGGTGATGTCTGTTCTCTGTCAACCGGACCCCTCGATCAAGCTCGTCTACATCACTCCCGAGTTTGTCACCAAGTCGGGAAGGGCTCGCGAGATCTTCGCGTTGCTTCATCGACGGCAACGGCTCGCCCGCTTCGTGATCGACGAGGCGCATTGCGTCAGTCAATGGGGTCACGATTTTCGACCGGACTACAAGGAGCTAGGCCTCTTGCGCAGAGAGTGCCCAGGAGTCCCCATCATGGCCATGACTGCCACGGCCAATGCTCGAGTCAAGACTGACGTGGTGGCGAACCTGGGCATCCAAAACTGCGTCCTCCTTCACTCGTCATTCAACAGATCAAACCTTACCTACGCCGTGCGTCCAAAGACGAAGGATGTTCTCGCCAACATGTCGAGATTCATCACCGCCAACTACAAGGGAGAATGTGGTATCATCTACTGCCTCAGCCGAAAGTCGTGCGAGGACATTGCTCGGAAACTCAGCAAAGACTTCGGAGTCGATGCACACCATTACCATGCCGGCATGGGCAAGGAGGAGCGCCTGAGTGTCCAGGCGAAGTGGCAAGCGGGCGATTTCAAGGTGATTGTGGCGACAATCGCCTTCGGAATGGGAATCGACAAGGCCGATGTCCGCTTCGTCATGCATCACACTTTACCATCTTCACTGGAAGGATACTATCAGGAGACAGGACGAGCGGGTCGAGACGGCAAACACTCGCAGTGCATTCTGTACTACGCCTATCGGGATAGCACCTCAATCCTTCGGATGATTCAAGACGGTGAAGGCACAAAGGAGCAGAAGGACCAGAGAAGGAACAACCTCCATCAGGTCATCTCCTATTGCATGAATCTGACCGACTGCCGGCGTGCACAGGTGTTGCAGTACTTCGGGGAGGTCTTCGACCGAGCCAACTGTCATGCTGGCTGTGATATCTGCGAAGCGCAGGAAAAAGCCCAGACCAAGTTGATCGACGTTACCGAGGCCGCCCAGTCAGTGGTCCGACTCGTCAAGGAACTTGGAGCCAAAAAGAAAGGAACGGGGGTGACGATGCTCTACTGTGTCGACGTCTTCCGAGGCGTAAGTAAGAAGATGATTCGGGATCGAGGGCACGAACAATGCCCCGAGTTCGGCAAAGGCTCCAGTCTGACACGTGGCGAGGCGGAGCGGTTGTTCCAGATGCTCATAGTGCGTCGCATACTGGGAGAACGATCGGAGGTGAACGGAATGGGATTCGCAAATACTTATATGCAGGTGAGTCCGAGATGCAACGCTGTCAGGCTTTCACAAAGCAGATGCTGACAGTCAACACAAACCTCAGCTTGGACCTGAGGCCAAGACATTTATGAGGGAGAAGAGGCAGCTTCAGCTTGAAACAGTCGTGACAGCATCACGATCCGCTGCCACTTCGGGGACTCGTCGTCGTGGCGCGACTGCCAAGAAGACCACACCGACACTTGCTTTTGAGGAGGACCCCTATGATGTCGCTAACATCGATTTCGATGAGGATGATGGGGAAAATATTGACGTATCCGCCGAGCTTCGGGAGGATGCGGCGCAAGCTCGGATCGAGCGAGAGGGATCCTCTCAGATGCGCGAGAGCTCGATGAGCCCCGTCAAGCTGTCCGCGCCACCTAGGAAGAGGACGCAGGCCAGTGCTCCTAAGGTTAACGCAGCATGTCTGGCCGAATTGCGAAAGGCCCGGGCAGATGTGAGTTATACATTTCAGAGCTTGCCGCGATCGGAGTCATCAGGCGAACTTATCGGACACGATGGCGTTGAATTCCACAGATAGCGGTAGCCAACGGCTGCCCGCAAGACGTAGTCGCCACTGAGGATGTGTTGGTTGCTGTGGCGACTCGGTTGCCTACCAGTAAGTTGCTGGGAATTCTGATATCTTCAAAAAGTATCATGTACACTAACAAATGGTTGTTCTCAAATCTCGCGCAGCTACTCAAGAACTCGCAAAGATCGATGGTCTCAACGATACGACGTTGAACTTCTTCGGGTCTCAATTGACATCCGTCTGCTCAAAGCATCTCTCGAGTGCAGATCAGGCAGGATCAACAGCCACAGCTTCGGGTTCACGAAACGCATTTTCCCAATTCCGGTACGATGGTGGAGCGTCATCGAGCTCACGGTCCAGCGCAGCTACAAGACCGGCAAAGCAGAGTGGCGCAGCGAAAGAGACGTCTGGCTCATTGAGTGCCTCGAAGAGCAGCTCCATTCGTCCGCTCGTTGGCGCGAAATCGACCGGAAACAGAAGCACCGCGGTGCCCAAGAAGCGTGCTTCGGCCTTCTGAGCGCCTTGCTGGAATTGCACGGGAATCCATTGCGTAAGACTGGAACGGTGGGTCGTACTGGACGTACTGCATCACACGGGCTGGCGAGCTGTTGTACGGTGTTCCCATCCTTGTATGCGCTCGCGCTATACCAGAGGCAATGAAATGGTTCCCACTGGCCAATCATGAACAGGTCACTTTGGAATGCAAGGAGAACAGTCGAGCCGATTCATCATCATTCACTCTGAAAGCCTGATCGACGAAGAGAAAGCAACCTGTCTTTGGTGTTGACCCTCGTCCCTCATCACCTCATGAGCGGACATGTCGCCCGATTCGATTTTGTGTGGCGTTTCCGTCCAGCAAGACTCAAATTTCTTGGGACCAAAAATCGTGAGCATATTCATCGACAACGAGGAACAACGGAGATCGAAAGAAAAGACATAGTTGAAGATGACAGGCGAAGCTTCTCAACCCGCAATCCGCGAGACCGAAAACATCTCCGGAATCAAGCGCAAGACTTCCTGGGCTGCCCGCGAGGAAGCAAGAAAGAAGCAGGGCGCCGCGAAGGAAAAGGAGCGAGAACTCAAGCAGCGAAGAATAGAGGAAGCCACAAGGTCAGTGCGGCAAATCCGCTCAACGAACAGTTGTCAGGTATGCTGAAGACCTCTCTTATCATTCTCTGCTGCGTCGGGAATCTCCATCCTTAGGAAACGCGATGTCATCAAAGAGCGCAAGCAAAAGGCGGACGAGAAAGCACGACTGGAAGCCATGGCCGAGAAGGTAAGGTCACCGTTCTGGCTTCATATACTCACCGCCTCTGCTCACGCCCTATATTATGAACGATTTCTGACACTTCGTTGCTAACTGCTGTTTCCCAGATGGGCAGACGAAAGCTTCAGCGCAAGGCAAAACGACTCGGCTTGACCAAGAAGGTTGCCCACTGAGGGCAGCGTCGATTGCCTTGTGCAACCATCTGCTTGACTCCTCTCCCTATCGCTCATTCACCCCTTTCCCCTCATCCTCAACCTCGTCCCACCTCGAGAAAGGCTTCTGCCTGCGATCCTGGGCAGTCAAACTCCCACCTTTCATATTGCATCCCCTGTACCATCATTTCCTTGCTGAATGAGACCCTTTCAAAAATTTATGCTCGAGTCTTTCCCTTTGTTTGGGCCCGATTCTCTCGCGCCACCGACACTACTTTCTTACTCCACCTTGCAACTTCCAAAACGTGCACGGTCCAACGTGACTTTGAAGTCCATCCATCTGAAGCTTCCCACTCCCCAGCAATGTCAGGCAACTCGATCCCCCTCTACAACCTCGCCGGCCTCTCCTCCTCCGAGCTCGACAAGCTCCTCGCCGACATCCGCTCGACCGACTACATTCAGGAGGTGACGTCCGGCGAAGTCGAGCCGCAGGCGAGCGGACTCTGGGACCAGGTCTTGCCCATCCCCACCGATCTACACCCTTCCAGCCTCAAGGGAGCGTCCAGTGCCCAGGAGCAGGAGGAACTCGCAAAGCATGCCCTCTCCGTCTTGGACTCGGACTCGGAGACGAAGGGCAAGTACGTCGTCAACGGCATCGTCGTCGCTGATGAACGGACCAAGTCGGGCGACGGAAGTCTGCTCGTCATCGAGCTCGTCGGCAGAGGAGCGGACAAGACGGTCCGTGACACGATGCGCTGTGCACCGCGATCTTTGATTGAAGTCGTGAGTCTTCTAATGGACCCCTCAGTCCCGAAGTGGAACTCGTCAGGTCCAACGAAGAGTACTCTTTCAGCTGACACTGTCACTGGTTTGCACTCAAGTGCTCCAACCTGGCCGTCGCAAATATGGGCTTGGCCGATGTAAGCTTCTGCTCATATTTCTTTTCTATTGACAGGAGATTCAGACTGACCGTCCACTCTCTACCCACCCGCAGTACAAGAGCATGGCCGGTAACCCCGATGTCTTCGATGCAGGACAGTAGATTGTACAAGTTATACAAAAGCAAACAGAATGTGATTATGGCAGAACGTGATGAGTGCTTGCGAGATGATTGTGAAATGGTGGAGTTGCGAGGATAGATTCGGTGCTGTCATTGCGATTGAGCTCAGCAGGTATCGAAAGACTTGTGTGGCCCGGTTGAGTCAGGATGCAGGACGATATCAGACCACGTCCCAGTCATCATCTCGCCGACCTCCGGGCCCTATTTGGCGAGCTCGATCATCAGATGAGGTAGACCCCTGCCTCGACTTGCGACTTTGCCGGCTCTTTGACGTGGCGTTCGAGGACTGGGCAGATTGTGCGCCTTTGCCAGCTCCGTCATTGGAAGCTGAGCTCGGTTTGGAGGTTGGACGTACAGTCGTCGAGATCGAGGAGTCAGTCGCTCTGCTATCACCTGCTGCACGAGCTCCTCCACCTCCTCGAAACGGATCAAGTACCACCCTGACCTGGTTCCAGTCGAAATCGTTCCGGCCCAGGTTCCGGATATGCACCTCTGTGGCGTAGGTCGCATGCGCTCGATACCCAAGTTTGTTCGATTCCATCGCGCGAGCCAGCAGACTCAGAGGACTCGTGGCAGCCGAGACGAGATCCACCCGTATGCCTTGAATGTGGGCGAGGTAGGCCGCATTGTACGAAAGCATAGCTAGCACGGACACGTACTCGTCAACAGCTCCTGACCGGGTGAAGCCGGAATCGGAGGTGCCTGCCTGGCCGGACCCTTCCCCACCGCCTCCAGGCCCAGTCGAGGATCCAAAGACGGTAGAAGCAGAAGGCGATCGGTTCTTTCCGGAACTGCTGTTGGGGTTGGACCCATCCACGGACGGGTGAGATGGACCGAGCATGGCGGTGAGCCGAGCTGTGCTAGGCAGCTGGACAAAGGACTCGAGCACAGAAAGGGCGGAAGCTCCCAGTCCAAAGGCTGAAGCTCCGTTGGAATCGTTGCCCCTCTCGCCTTGGAATGTTGCGATTGTCTTGAACGCCTCGTACGAGGCTTCACTGAGGTGCACAATGTGTTTTCTGTAAGAGGCGTTGAGAGATGGTCAGATTTTCCCTCCTTGCAGACATTATCAAGACCTTTCTGTGACGACTCACTTGGCACCTGTTCCTGACCAGAGCTCATTGGGCATGATGATGTTGCGTCCTCCCTGGCTCTCAATGATGAAAGGCAAAGGGATGCCCAAGTATGCACTTAACAGTTGTAATAGCAAGGAGAAATAGCTCAGTGCGCCGTTGATTTCCTCGCGTGTGTGATTTCGCACATTTATCGGGCTCGGCAGGGTGAGATTGACAATCTTCCACGGCGCTGACGAGGTAGTCGCATTCGGGGGTGTCGAGGCGGGAGTTGCACCAACCACTGCGCTGGCTGGTGGATATTGCTGATGCTGCTGGGTTCGACTTGCACCAGAGCGCATAGAGCCAAGGCCTGTTGCGGCAGTGGTCACTCTGCCCTCAATAGTACCAGCTCGCCGCAGCGGAGAAGCAAAAGCAGCAGGCATGCTATCAGGTAGCAAGCTGAGCGGCGAAGATCCCAACCCCGACCACAGCTGTCCTTGCCGACTTTGTTTAGCGGGAGCCGTTTGTGAGACGGGTTTGACGGAGAATAGGCCAAATGCTTCGCGTGCGAGGATAGCACGAGTCCTAAATAATACACGGAGGAAGACATCAGCTATATTCAGAGCCGCGCAGAGCTCTATAGTTTGACTACTCACCGGCTGAGTTCGTTGACCACAGCTTTGCTGTCTCGGCGCAATACCCTGATATCTGCCTCTGTGCTCTGAACTTGTGCGCCGACCCCGCCGGAACTGATATCGGGGGTGATATCTGGTTGCGTGTCATTTGAACTACGTCGCCGCCTGCCGAGTCGCCATCTGCTGCCGTTATCCGCCGCGGCTTCGGTCTGTGATTGGGGTTGCGAAGTTGTGCCGGTCTCGTCCAGCAGTCTCTTGGCGTCAAGGAGATTCTTCCGCCTCCTGTCCAAGGCTGTTCTTTGGTGCTCCCGACTTTGTTTGAGCTCGGATAAGCGCTGGCGTGACTCGATGAGGCAAGCCCGTACCTCTTCGATCCGATCCAGGAGGGTGGCACGCTCGGTCCGAAGCGATCGTGCAATGTGGGAGGGCTGTGAGACCTGTGACTGACGATGGGGTAGGATGGGTGGGAGCGAGCGCTGTGTGGAGGGAGACGAGGATAAGCCGCTGAGTGTGTGTGAGTACTCAGAGCCAGGATCACCAAAGGGATCGGGCAGGATGGAGGGATAGGAATGCTGGTCATCATAGCTACTGGTGTGAGTGGTTCGAGTAGTGGCAGATGATGTCGATGCCGAGTTGGATGCCTGATGGGGAAGTGTGACCGTATCAGCGAGTGACTGTGGGGAATGGAGAGGAAGCGGTCCGAGAATGGATTCGATTCGATCCTGAGCGTCCGTACAGATGGCATGTAATTTGTTGACCTTATCGTGGTACGCTCGCAGCTGCTTGGACACGCATCTGCTGCAAAAGAAAGCCGACTGCTGATCATGGCATTGTGTACACCTCCGCTGCTGCTGTGGCTGCTGTTTCTTCTTCAAAGCTGAGGCTGAGAGGGAGGCTACATTGCTGGACCCTTTGCGTGTTCTGTGCTGTGCTTGCTGCTGAGCACTCTTGCTCGCGCCGGTGCTGGTGATCGACGTGCGCGTGGGTCGAGAGGCGCCTGCAGACTGCTCACTCTTGCTGGTCGCTGCCGACCTTGTTACCTTCGGTGCATCTCTCTGTACTGAAGACATTGAGGTACCACCTCCCGCGTGGGTCGGGGAATCCCTATGAGCAGGCTGAGCTTGGGGCTTTGGAGGTGTTGAGATTTTGGGAGCGGTGCTAAGGGGAGAACAAAGGGAAGATAAGAAACACTCCGAGCCAGGTCACGTGACTTTCATCCTTAATTTATCCGATCTGCTGCTTGGACGAGAAGAATATCTGAGCACCTCGACCATCTCCACTCCTGCACGTCCCTCACCACCACCCTCCTAAGCCTCAGCAACCTGCAGCCTAGAAGCTGCAACACCTGACGTGAGTGCTCCTGGTTCTCCTCGAGCTTCGTGCTGCGTTTGGATGGAGTCTGACCTTTGCGAAAATTTTTCATGACCTTTCTCTTCCTACTATGTAATTACCTCCTCCATGGCTCTGCATCACGTTCCACGACCCCAACACACTTTACAGCAGCACCGCAGTATATCGCATCTCTCTGAATTTTCCCGATCCATTACTGGTCTGATTCATCCCTTCCACCCTCAGCAACCTCAGCATGGCCGGCATCTACGGTACCGACCCCCGAACTTCGGGCCTGTTTGTAGGCGGTCAACGCCTGTCCGGAGCCGAGATCAGAGCGCAGAACGTTTTGGCTGCTCAGTCAATTGCGAACATCGTAAAAAGCAGTCTCGGGCCTGTCGGGCTGGACAAGATGCTCGTCGACGACATCGGCGACGTGACCATCTCCAACGATGGCGCGACGATTCTCTCGCTGTTGGAAGTCGAGCAGCCGGCCGGAAGGATTCTGGTAGAACTTGCCGCCCAGCAAGACAAAGAAGTTGGGGATGGGACGACGTCAGTGGTAATCATTGCTGCTG
Source organism: Tilletia horrida (assembly GCA_001006505.1). Lineage (NCBI taxonomy): Eukaryota > Fungi > Basidiomycota > Exobasidiomycetes > Tilletiales > Tilletiaceae > Tilletia > Tilletia horrida. The sequence goes on from LAXH01000008.1 coordinate 150,697, forward strand.
AGCTCCTGCGGAGGGCCAATGATTTGATTATCCACAAAGTACACCCTACGACCATCATTACCGGCTACCGCCTCGCATGTAGAGAAGCTGTCAAGTACATCAACGAGCATCTCTCGACAAAGGTCGATCAGCTCGGCAAGGACAGCTTGATCAATGTCGCCAAGACCAGCATGGCCAGCAAAGTCATCGGCAGCGACGACGACTTCTTCGCACAGCTAGCTGTCGACGCGATGCTCGCTGTAAAGACCATCAACAACCGAGGCGAGATCAAGTACCCCGTCAAGGCCGTGAACATCCTCAAAGCCCACGGAAAGTCTGCACGCGAATCTCTTTTTGTCAACGGCTACGCGCTCAACTGCACCGTCGCTTCCCAAGCGATGAAGACGCGCGTCAAGAATGCCAAGATTGCCTGTCTCGACATCAACCTGCACAAGCAGCGCATGCACATGGGCGTACACATCACCATCGACGACCCCGACCAGCTCGAAAAGATTCGAGCCCGCGAGTCCGAGATTGTGCTCGAGCGGGTGCGCAAGATTCTCGCTGCGGGCGCCAACGTGATCCTCACCACCAAGGGAATCGACGATCTGTGCCTGAAGGAATTCGTAGAAGCTGGCGCAATGGCGGTGCGTCGGTGCCGAAAGGAAGACTTGCGCCGGATCGCCAAGGCGACGGGAGGTCAGCTCGTCAGCTCGCTCGCCAACCTGGAGGGCGAAGAGACATTCGAGGCTTCCTCGCTCGGACACGCCGACGAGGTCTCGCAGGAGCGGATATCGGACGACGAGCTCATCTTGGTCAAGGGCACCAAGACGGTCTCTTCCTCGTCCATCGTGCTTCGTGGTGCTAACGACTACCTGCTCGACGAGATGGAGCGGGCGCTGCATGACTCGCTCTGTGTGGTCAAGAGAACGCTCGAGTCTGGCTCCGTCGTACCCGGTGGCGGCGCAGTCGAGTCGGCGCTCTCCATCTACCTCGAGAACTTTGCCACCACCTTGGGCTCACGCGAACAGCTCGCCATTGCCGAATTTGCGCAGGCGCTCCTCGTGATCCCCAAGCAACTTGCGGTCAATGCCGGCAAGGACTCGACGGAGCTTGTCGCCAAGCTGCGGGCGTACCACAATGCTGCGCAGACGGCTGGCTCGGGCGATCCCAAGAAGGCGCTCCGCTTCTACGGCCTGGACCTGCTCGCGGGCGAAGTGAGAGATAACCGCCGGGCAGGTGTGCTGGAGCCCTCGATCAGCAAGATTAGAAGTCTGAAGAGCGCGCTCGAGTGCTCCGTCTCCATCATTCGCGTCGACTCTGCATTCAGGTGAGTTGCTGAAATCACCTTTCCAATCACATTTGCACCGCACTGGAATTCTGACAGGCTTCTCTTCTCCCCCTTTTTTCGCAGCATTCCACCAGAGCAGAAGCCCGAGGACCCTCATGGTCACTGATCGTTCGAAAACTTTCTCGTCCTCCTTGTTTTTCGCAATACCACGCACGCATTCCGATTTATAGAGCTGCGTTTGATGATATTGTTGGCATGGATTTCTCAAGACTGAGTTTGGCAAGTTGGTTATGTCTTCGGAGCGTGGGAGGGGGGAGGAAGGTAATTCTGTGTGCATGTTGTGTTGTTTAAGGAGTGGGAAGGACCATAAAGACAAAGGCGAACCAGAAAAGTCCAGAAGAGGAATGTGGGTGGGAAGGAGGAAGAAGGAAGAAGAGGAAGAACAAGTGTGAAACAAATACAGTGGCTTCCCACCCTCAGAGCATTGGGGTGGGAGAGTCTAGGAAGAAAGACTTGGATAAGATGAAGGAAAAGAAGGGTAGAGAAAAAAGGGGAGAGGGAGTCATCAGCAGGGAGACCTTCGAGCCAGGGCTCGCTCGATTCCGCCAGCAGACGGCAGTAGCCATCCGCTGAGGGTTACGTTGCATGCGGGAGGCATGGGGGCCCGGCATCAGGAAAGATAGATAGAAGCTTTGTGATTGGGAATCTGGAATAGGAACCCCGTTGCGCGAGAGGAGAACAAGAAAAAGTGTTCTGTGAACAACGACAATCTTGCGTTCCTCTGTGCTTGGTGTGGGCCTGGTGGGAGCGTCGTATCATTCGACTCCGTCCATTTCCTGTGAGACATTCGCCGAGTGCAGAAGTTCAAGGTCAGTACAATCCCATGTGAGAGCTGCCAGCATGTGGTGTTTCAAAAGAGGGGAAGAAAAAAAGACTGACCATGGCATCCATTCCGTCGGCATCCCCAAAGCTTCGACTGCTGTCTTCGTCCTCTTCATCCTCTCTATCCGCCTCTTCATCATCGTCATCGTCATCATCCCGTTCGATGTTGTCATCAGCTTCATCATGTTCGTCATCAACTCCTCGTCCGTCGCCCACTCGATTCGCCTTGTTCTTGTTGCCGTTTGCCTTCTCACTGCCGCCACCGGCCTTCTTGAGCACGTGGTCGCCCTCTTGGATCTCTTCATCCGACAGAGCATCGTCCTCATCGTCCTCCTCGCCAAACACGAGGCCAACCTCACCACTGGTCGCCTCCGTCTCGGCCGATCCACTCCGGCCAGAACGGGAGCCGCGGTCATCCGACTCGGTCCGATCGGAGTGCGAGGACGAGTCCCAGTCGAGGTGGAGGATCTTGACGTCTGAATCGGCATCGTCGCCACTGCTGCTGTGGTTCGACGTCTTGGCCGCCTTCTTTGAGGCTCGACCGGCCGCATTCGAGGCCGTGACGGCGGCGAAGCGACCAGCCACCGAGATTGGAGTGGAGCCAGAGTGAGGAGTCGTGCCTGTGGGCGTGGCATTGATGTTTGTGGCCGAAGTGGAGCGAATGTATCCGACCATGTTGGGGTGCTTGCCCGTAACAGAGGTGCGGCGGGGATGTTGGTGGTGGTTCGGTCTGAGTGAAGTGTTCGTGTTGAGGTTGCCGTTGCGAGGGTCATGCGGACGGGTAGGGGGAGAGGAAAGCATAAGGTTGCCCAGGCTGTTGAGAGGGCTCAGCGTGCCACCAGTGAAGGTCGGAGTGGCTGATCCAAAGGAGGAACCACCGAAAGCTTGGCTATTGGCCGAACGGCTGAGTTCGGAGGCGGTCGAAAGCGGGGAGAGAGGGGCCGTGGAATCTCTCGGGCCGTTGCGGTACTTTTGTTCTTCGTCTTGCTGCGTCGCTAATTGCTGCTGGTTCGTCGCCATGAGGGGAGAGAACTGTTCTTTGCTCGGCGTCGGGTGAGCAGACGTGAAGGAGGACGCCGAAGCGGAGGTGGACATGGGGGGTCTGGTCGTCATGAGCTTGACAAAGTTGACCTTGTCCGAGCCTAGCAGGCCCGAGCTCGGCGGACTGACGGCGGCAGGCCAGAGCGCTTTTTCTTCCGGTAATGACCGAGCGGGGGATTCCATTCCGACCAAGATGGCAGCGGCCTCGAGCAGTTGGACAGTCTGGTGCTTGGAGCCAGAGAGCTTAGAGGACTCGCGCCAGTGAATCGTGTGTTCCCAGCGGTGCTTGACCAGGCAGGAGGGATGGCGGTAGACCTTGGAGCAGGTCTCGCACTTGTGGATCTCGCCTTTGCCGTGGGAGTGCTTGTCTAGGGAGCTTCCGTCGTCGAGCATCATGCCCTCGTCGTCATCTGCGCTCAGTGTCGAGGAGGTGCGCTTGATGCCGCCGCTACCGCCGTTGATGCGGGATCCAAGACTCTGGCTGAGGATGGACGACTCCGCATTTGGCGGTGATGCGGCCATGGTGCACGGTACACCGAGATGAGTGTGGCCGCCATTGGCGTCGGTTCGGTCGGGAAAGACGGGCACACCACCGTTGGTGGAGCCGGACCTGGTGCCGTTCTGCTTCTGCTGCCTCTGAGTCATGAGAAGACCTGACGATGGGACGGAGGCGGAGAGCGAGAGAACCGAGCCTGCCGCTCCGAAGGAAGTAGACAGCGCATTCGAGTCCGTTGACTTGCCGGAAGATGGTAGGTTGTTGTTCGCAAACAGGAGGGCCCCCTGAGAAAGAGGCGGAGAAGTTGTCATGGTTGCCGCGGATGTGCCTTTGCCGAGGGGACTGGTTTTCCTTTTCTGTCGAAGTCGGTAGGAGAAAGCTGAGTGTATGCAGCTTCTTTACCGAGCACGGAAAAAGGAAAACACAACCGCTCGTGCCGGAATGATTGGACACTGAGTTGTCAGGAGGATGCGGAAGATGAGCACCGAGTTCGTAGCCCGAGGAGCGCCGGACGGTAGGATGTATGCGGATTTTTTTTGAACGAGTTTGGAGGTTTCTTCTTTCCGACCTTTGGACGGAGCTGGACGGAAGAAAACAGGCGCTTCTGAGCTCCCTCGGCGGTTGGAAGGGAGAGGGAGAAGGAAGGGAAGGAGGGGGAGGCTTCTGAAAAGAGCCCCTACTTGGTCCTAGTCGGTACCTTTCCTTCAGGGTTGATGGTGGAGGTTCGGTGTTGGGACAGATACGAAGGACGGGAAGACGCTGAGGCTCCGGTCCGCGTTGTCTGCCAAGGACGTGGGTTTCGTTTCTTATTCGTGTGTGTGTGTCGAGCTTGGTGCTGTGGAGGAGGTCTGGCCAGCGCTCTCAAAAGAAGTTCACCGGAGCAAACTTTGGAGACGTAGCACAGATGGAGGCAGAAATGCAGTCAGTACAGGTTAGGAGGGAAGTGAGCATCGACCGACTGGCTGCTCGGAGGAGGAGAAGGGCAGGTGAGCTGCTGTTACACACCTTGAATGAGAGGGCAGCTAGAGCGAAGCAGGAGTATGTACTTTGCGGAGGCCGGCCGGACTTTTGATATCCGGAGTCAGACTGTGCGAGATGAGAGAAAGTCGGGTGCGAGAGGCTTTCGGAAGAAGCTCCGTCTGAGGGACCTAGGTCAGAAGCCGAAGACTGCCGCTGAGCAGAAAGGGGGAAGAAGGGGTGATGTGGAAGGCTCCCGAGCTTGCGCGTTTGAGAGAGTGAGGACTGAGCGGGGAAAGAGAGGGGGCTGAGAGAAAGAGAAGAGAAGAAGGAGGAGAAGAAAGAAGAGAGAGAGAGGAAGGGAGTCGTAGAGCAAAGGTTTCCCTTTGGTGAGCGTCAGAGTACTTCCGTTGTTGGAATGACTTTGGGATGAGCGTTGCAGTCGTGGTCGTGGGATGATTGATGGGGACACTTTGGATGGTGCAGCCCGAAATTTTTCTGAGGCCAGCACAGGTGAGAGAAATTTCCAACAGTCTCTCTCTCTCTCTCTCACACACACACACGCACACATACACAGTAGTGAATGAGCTCAGGCCTGCCCGAGGGCTTCTGATGTGCATTGCGTGCATCACCGCGGCAGCCCGCACTTCGCCAGAATTGTGTGCCAAAGCTTAAAAATCCAGCGAGACCTCTCTGCCACAAAGATGTTGGGTCGATGGCATGAATCCCAATGTCCACCCTTCTTTACTTGCGCGCTTCCGGGCATCAGATTGTGATCATCTCATCACCTGGTGAGCGGTGCTACTATGTGATACCAGGACGACAGTCATATAGTCCCAATTTCTGATTGGAGCTCAGCGTGCGAAGGGAGACCTGGTCTTTGAGGGTGGACCCACAAGTCCAGCGTGGGAAGTTTGCCGGTGTAAAAATTTTGCACTTGGTCAATACCTGCAAACCCGTCTCTATTTTGAGCTCAACACAACTCAAGGCTCCACGTCGACGCTTCGTTGCCGGCCAGTGGGATCCTTTTTTTCGGAAGGGAATGGCCCGCCCACCTTCTCAGTGATGGCGCATCATGGATGAAGCTGGTTGATGCTGCCCACCAAGCTGCCTTGGCCGCTTGTCTGAAGCTGCCGAGAGAGGAGGAGGGGGAGAAAAGTTTTCCTGGATCGGAAGGATCAGAGCCCCCCTCACAACGATCTCACTCTCGGCCTCTTCCTCATGAGGCGTCTGACCCTGGACCCCCACCGCCTCATTGATTAAGGCAGGGGAGGACGAGAGGGGGGGGCGGGGCGGGGCGGCTCAGGGCTGCTAAGGGCCCTTCACCTCACCTCACTTCACCTCTTCTAAAAAGGAGTCAGTTGGTTGGGCTCGCTTGGCGTTCATCATCACCTTGTTCAAAGGTGTGTTCCCACATTTGACGCAGCGCCAGACCCAGGCTTGTGGTCGCCTGTGGCCGCCGCTTCCTTCTTTGCCACTTGAGCACTGACTCAAACTTGCCAGCGTGTTTATGCACGAAGAACAAACTAAAAGGGCTTCTAGGAGCTCGATGATCTGCAGCACTTGCAGCACCATGCGGGGGGGGGAGGAAGACCACTTCATTCATTTGTCCACTCAAGCCACCACTTCCCCTCGGCAGACACGGACCGCCCGACTCTACAAGCGGTGCAGTCCTGGATGGCTGTCCTCACTTGACTCAGTCCGGGCACCTGCTGCTGTCCGATGAATCGATCCGTGGATGTTTGTCGGTGAGTCAGGGGTGTGGGAAGGCAAGCTCGGGGCCATTGAAGGAAGACAAAGCGAAAGACATGGCGAGCGGATAAATACAGATTTGACTGTGAGATGGTGCGACAATGAGCCCCCTCGTGACCACACAACCATCAACGGTGCTCTTTGCTGAAACCCGGTGGTCATCCTTTCTCCACCGGCGACCCCCACCTCGGATGGAGAATGAAAGCGCGGGCCCGGAGATCTGCCTGCCTGCCTGCCCTTCTTGCTTGCTTGCCACTCACTGAGATGTGTGATCTCTTGACAGTGAAATTTTACTCTTCATTCATTGCCCTCGAGGAAAGGGTCCCCCCAAGTGGATTTTGAGGGGGAGGCGCAAATTGGGTTCGGTGCTGTGACTGGTGGAGTGCTGCATCAAAACTTGGCTTTGCGGTGCTGGTTCCTTCCTGGCACGTTGCCGCCCTGTCCATGCTGAGAGCCGTGCGTGATCCATTCATCCCATTTCGTCGTGGATGGTGCAAAGCCTTTCTTACCTCCCCTCCCAAGGCTGTTGTCGTGGTCTAAACAGTTGTTGTCCCAAACGAAGATCCAGCCGGTCTGAAACCGGGCATAGCCGCCGCCCATTGAGTTTGCATCGTCATTCTTCTTCTTCTTCTTCTTCACTACTTTCTTGGCTTGGGCCCTGAGAAGAAAGGAGTTGCCACATCGCCTCGTATCGTACATATACAAATCTGCCCTGACTCCGAGCTCTGGGCAAGGCGCGCTCGCAACTCACTCTTCGACTCGAACGCCTCCTCCAGTCTCGAGAAGCCTCCTCCGCCCGCCTCCCCTCTGCTCGCGCCTCATTCCATTTCGAAACTCCAGTCCGGATCTGGTTGCAGCCTGGTTTCCCTCACCCCCTCTTTTCTCCGACCTTCCATCCCCTTCACTTCGTCTCTTTCCGTCCGGCTGTCCGTCCTTCATCATCTCATCAACCAAACCCACTCATCAGCGCAGGCTCCATCTCGAAGAACAAAACTGAGCCTCATCATCATCATCATCATCGTATTCGCCCATCCCTCCATCAAAATCGATTGGAGAGCGAAGAACATCCATTTCCTCCCAACGAAGACGTCTCAGCATCAAGCCCATGTCCGTATCCAGCGCCGACCCAGTACCAACTACCTCGATCGCTGCTCAGAGCGTAAAGCACCAGTCGAATACAAGCCAGGATGTCTCGGCTCCATCTGTAGTAGCGACTGAACCCGTCGGTGCAGGTGCATCGGCAGCCATCAGAGCAGACCCAAACTCGAGCGAGCCTACCCCCGTCTTTCGACCGCCCCTGTTCGAACAGCGCCAAGGCTTCATTCTCTCCACCCTGCGCAAGCATCGAGCTCGAGAAGTGCTCGAAGTCGGCTGCGAGCGCGGCAGGCTCTTGACCTTTCTCGCCCAACCAGAGTTCCAAGTCGACACCTTTCCCTTCCACCGATTCCCACAGCGTCTCGAACGCCGTCTTCCCCCCCACCACTGGACAAGAGATGTCACCGGCCTCGTCCTCGAGCGGCTCGAGGGTCTCGACCTCGACGGCGAGAACCTCAAGGCTGCTGTCCACAAGCTCGAGCTCGTCCGCGAACGCGAAATCGAAAGCGCGGCCGCCCAGCCATTCGAAGAGGGTGATGCATGCGCGCCTGCTCCCAACCGCTCCCACTTTGCTCCCTTACGCTTCGTACCCATGCGCGCCGCCATCTTGCAGGGCGGCTTGGAAATTTACAATGAGCGCTTCCGCGGCATTGATGCCATTGTCGCATCAGAAGTGTGAGTCTTGTTCCTTCCATCTGACTGGGATGTGGGGAAACCCACTTCACTCCGAGTAAAAAGACAGACGACTAAAATGCTTTTGATATGCACACTGCGCTTCACAGTATCGAGCATCTCCATGAACCCGTCCTAGATGCATTTGCTCCCATCCTCCTCGGTCGATACCGCCCAAGATTGCTCGTCATAACCACTCCCAACTATGCATTCAATGTACATTTCCCCCGCACCGATACCCAACCAGGCGTAGACGACCCCACCGGCCGCACCGAGCGCAAGTTCAGACATCCAGACCACAAGTTTGAATGGACCACGGAAGAGTTCCGCGAATGGTGCGAACGCGCTGCCGAGCGCTTTGGCTACGAGGTCGAGATTGGCGGGCTGGGCCCACTCAACATTGAGCGTCGCCGCAGACCACCAAAGCTGACTAGCGACGTTGATGAAGACGATGATGAGGCGGGTCAGGAAGGAGGTGCTGAAGATGCAGCTGCGGCGGCAGCAGCTAAAGAAGCTGCTCTGATCGAATCGCTGATGAGCAGAGCCGATGAGACGAACCGGTTCGCGTCCCAGACGGCAGTCTTCAAGAGGCTCGGCAAGGGTCCTGCAGGGACGGCGGCGAGCTCGGGCGAGTCTCGCTCCCGCTCCCGATCGAATGCAAGAGCGATTGGCTTGCTTTCGGGGTCGGGCACTGGCATGGCGAGCGGGGCTGTTGCTGCTGCTGCTGCTGCTGCTGCCTCTGGCGGCGTGGCTGGTGTTCTTTCCTCTGGAGGGGCTGGCTTGGGTATCGATACCGATGGCGTTTCCGAATCGGATGACTCGAGGTTACCGCAACGTGGCCGAGATCGGAGTGTGGATCCCGCCTTGGCCGTACATGCTGGCCGACGGCCGAGTGTGATAAGTGGAAGCGAGAGCGAAGTCGGGCCATTACAGTCCTTCACAGTCGGCCCTTTCTCCCTTGCGGGCGGCGCTGCCGGGGCTGGGCTAGGATTAGATTCGCTAGGTCGCACGGCCAGCTCGAGCTCGGGCGGATCAGCTGCACCGACCTCCTCTATTGCCCGTCCCAGCATTCAGCACACGCGTCGTGTGTCGCGCTCTCGTAAACCGGAACCGCTTCCATGGCTTTCGGGTACCGGTCCCGAAACAAGTGTTGGTGCCCCGTCGGTCGACTTGTCAAACGGAGGCTCGAATGCTATTGCTTCTATATCGCCACTGGCGAATCAGACCTCCATGCTGACTTCTACCGGCGGCCTGGACGGAATCACGATAACGCCAACGCCCACGATCAACTTGGTACAACACAAGCTGTTGTGGGAAGCGGATTTCCCAGCCGTCGCGCCTTCGCGCCCGGTGTCTCCATCGCCAGATCCTGCCGACGCCGACGCCGACGCGACGAAAACGACGACGGCGAGGACAACGGCACAGCAACAAGGCGCTTTATCAAGCTCTCCTGGATCTCGAAAGCGGCTTCAGCCGGTGATAGCTCAGGCGGTGATGGAAGTGCTAGAGATGGAAGCAGATCTGGTACGAGTGCCTGCTGTCCGAGTCGTCCACGAAGCTTCACCAAATCTCTCAGCCGAGAATCCCAAGGAAAATCTGAAGGAGGCAGAGTTGACGGTGCCTACGATTGTCGAGGCGCGTCTCCCGCTCTGGTCTGCGCTGCGAGACGATCGGGTGAGACGGAATGCGGAGGGATCGGTGTCGCGCTTGCTTGCGGGCCTGAACCTGCTGCCGCGATCGTCTGATCCGGCTGCTGTATCCTCGGCCGATCGCGCGCGCTCGTCCTCACAGTCCCGATCTCGCTCCTCCCAGCGCGGACGCGGAGGCAGCACGGTCGCGTCCGCTAGCATCGCTCGACAGCTCGGAAGCGGCGAGAATGCGAGCAATGGCGAGGCAAAGCTGATCGATGCTACGCCCTCTGAGGAGAGCCCGAGCGTCGGATCCGCGCCCGTCGCGTCTGCGACCACCTCGTTACGCCCGGTGCGAGATGCGAGCTCGGTGATGGCCACGGACGGAGCCACATGGGAGCTCCGGTTGATCTCGCGCCCATTACCTCGGGCCCGGGACTCTGATGACGAAGACGATGAAGGAGAAATTCCTGTGGTTGGTCAAGGCGAGAAGAAGAAGCAGAAGAATGGAGCGGCTGCGACTCGAAGGCCTGCGCCCGTGGGAGTGGTTGCACGGGAAGACTTGGTCGATGGCGAAGATGACGGGAATGAGGAGGACGACGAGGATGATGATGAGAGCGATGACGAGGACGATCTCCTCTTCGATGGCGACGCTGCCCCAGCTGCGAAAGATCGCGTCGCCGGCGGCGCGATCGTTGCTGATGATCATGCCATTCAAAAGCTGCCGAAGCGAGCTCGAGCGGCACCGCGCTCCTCTGCGCGCGCAAACTACGACCTCTACCTAGTCTACTTTGGTCCGGAGGCGACCAAGTGGCTGGAGCTTGTCGAGGCCGATGCGGCCGAGCTCCGGGCCGAGGAGGACGCGCGGGCTCGACAGGCGCAGGAGAAGCGGGCGGAGATTGATGCGCGCGGCAATGCGATTGAGCAGCTCGGTGGTTGGGGCAATCCGGCGCTGGCTGGGCTGAGCTTGGAGGAGGCTGATCGACGCATTTCCGAGGTCCGGCAGCAGGGCGCGGCGGACGCGAGCCCCGAGGCCACGTCGACCGCGACCGCGACCGCGACTGGCCCTGATTCGTCTCAGACTGGTGCGGCTGGTCTCACCGGTTGGGAATGATGATCCCGAGCCAACCCAATGCCGAGTCTTCCCCCCAGCACTCACTCAAGAAATGCTCCTCTCAGCACTCAAGAAAATACGTTCGACATCATGACAAAAAACAAACAACAGCAGCGTTGCTCTGCTTTCTCAAACACGATTCCCATTCATCTGCATATGCCTCTCCGCAAGAAAAATCGTTTGAATCAACTGGCGCACAACAAGAATGTACGGTGCACGATCTGCCATGACGGACGACGGCGCGCTGTTTGCTCCGAATACTCCCAACCCTTTTCCTTCCTCATTCACATTCCCGTCTGTTGAAGAAGGCCCCCCTCGCAAAGCAAGTCGTTCCTCAGCAAAACACACACAAATCAATATTCACAATTGTCTGCTTGTTCGAAAACGTCTCTTTGCGAGGGTCTGTCAGAAAGGGATGATTGGCGGGGTGAAGGATATGCTTTTGCCTCGCGTTGCGTAGTCGTGGGCAAGCTTGGGTTTCACTTTGTCCACTGCGCTGGAGTGGGCCCCGAGGTTGAGCCGGACAGAAGCTCTGTGCTGCCCTGGATGAGATGTGCTTACATGCTTGCTCCTGTCAGATGCAGTATGTAACGGCGACGAATAGCTATGTATGCGCCTAGACGTGCAGCTATGGGAGACGGACGCTTTAGGAGGGCCTTTCTCACGCTAGCCTACTTTGTCCGTATCGCGCTTTCCGCGAGTATGTACATACATCGCCCGTTGCATCTACTGTATGCAGGAAGTGCTTCTCTTCTTTCTCCGTTCTTTCTTCTGTTGACGCATGAAATGCAATCTAGATCCTTTCCCACGGTTGCTCTAGCTCCGGCCCATTCTTTCGCTGTGAAGGCGGCCCTCTGATCTTGCGGCGAAAAAGAGCCTTGGCGCCCGCTCGTTTCACCACCGCGGGCGTGCATGCGCCCGCACGGGATGGCCTTTTCTCATGCAATGTGTGGTGCGTTGGCGCAAGGAACCGAGTGGATGTCCTGCCCCCCATCGTATGTACAGTGCATAGACTGAAAGGCAAGGAACGTTGTTCCCATCTGGAAGCCTGTCTGACCATCTGAAACCTTGTCGAAGTGAGCGCATGTTCCCCACTCCTGAGAATAAAGGCCAAACAATGGGGGACTCAACCTTTCCATCCCTTTGAACCACAAGACCCCACAACCGCGCTCTCTCTGTGTGTGTGTGTGAACTTTGCGCGTGAAACTGGACATCATGCCATCTTGATGACAACTCTCTCGAGAGTCGAGACGGAACTGAAATCCCTTTTGTCTTTTCCTGGATCCCTTCGTCCCAGTTTCTGTCGCAGCAGCAGCAGCAGCAGCAGCAGCTCAGTGAGACGTGTCAGGGACTCAGGAGGCAGAACAAAGCCCACCCCCGCGCTTTCCCCTTCGTCGTCGACGCCATTTGGATCTCAATCAAGTTCGGCAGCGAACCGAATGCCGAATTCGTGACACTGTGATCCACCCAGTGGAGCAAACGGGTGGGGAAAAGGAGAGGAGGCAATTGTCATTGTCTTTTGTAATGCAACACTGCTGGCCGCACTCTGCTTTGGCAAGCCTCTGCTGAGGAGGAGGCGAGGAAGTTGAACCCCACAAGGCCTACAACAAGCCACGCACTGCATGGCGTTGGCGGGGTGCCACATTATTATCAGTTTGTCGATCATTCTCAAGCGTTGCGTTCCCGTAATAATTTCTCATTACATTGGACTCGTAGAGTTCCTTCGAACCATCCATGTCTTGGAGCTTCCTACCCATGCGGCCATGAATCGTTTGGTCAAGGGGGAGTGTTTGGGGACTTGCAAGGTCGAGTGACTGGCAATCACGTATTTCCACCACAGCGCGAGCGTGATGACTTCCTTAGGCTGGATTGCGACTACAAAGGGTCGCTGCGTTCACGACATTCTCATGCGGGAACAGAGCCGGCAGCTACATACAGCACATAGAAGCTTACATACAGTACACTATGCACTGCTGACTGCAGCCTACCAGAGCTTGGCCAGCGCGAGGCACAGCAGATCATGGGTGGGCAACGACGTTCATGTGCCAAATCCCGGATCCGACCTAGATACGTGGAAGCTGGGCTGTAAGGTTCCTCTCGCTATTAAGCTGGATTAATATTCTGCAGAGTGCGGACACCAAGAAGGCAAAGGCTGCTTTCCTGCCTTCACAGTTCACACTCAACAATTAGCCCACTCGCCAACAAGACTTTGGTGGTTGTTGGAAGAAGAGGAGAGAAATCATAGCAAGTGGTCGCAAAGTCGGACCTGGGGAAAATGCAATATGTATACGGTTGCTGCTGCAGTAGTGGTGTCTGTCGCGTTTACATGTTCGGCTTTCGCCCTGGAGGAAAAGGGACAGGCAAAGGGCTCAGGTTTGCCTCCACTTCCTTCTTGGGAAACATCCACAAACTGAAACGGCGTCAGGATAAGGAGCTGAAAAAAGGGACCCCCTCCCCACCCCCATGGAACTGCCTCGAGTCCAACACTGACCAGCTATCAGCTGCATTTTTGCAAGGAGCGACAAGGGACAGGACCGCGTAGGGAAACCCTGACATCTTTCGGCATGGACAAGCGTAGCACCCGCTGCAGGTCAGAGCAAGTGCGAGAAGAGGCGATTCGACTAACAAATGGAGCCGCGCAAAAAGGGTGCGCGTGATAACCCCAATGTGTACTGTATGTATGTAAACAGACTCCAAGCACAAATTGGCTCTCTGGGTTTGCAATCCATTATTCATTATTACAGTACAGCTTGGCCAGCATCGGACCGGCACCTGAGACAGGCAAGACGGCCTTTGTAATTGAAACTCACCCCCACCCCCACCAGCTGCTGGCAGTAGTGGGTCAGTGCCCAGTGGGTGTGTGCTGAAGGCCTGCGGCAAGTGAAACCACATCATCATCCATCGTCGTCGTCGTGGTCTCTGCCTTCCAGTGTTGTCTTTCACGCGATCGGCTTTGACCCACTTTTGTATGTGCGGGGTGGACCGACCAGCACTGGGCTTGCATATGGGAAGACGCATCGAGATCTCATAATTCAATAATGCTTTCCCCTCGCCCCCGTACGCACTAGAAGTCTAGCAGAAGGGCGGGGACAGAGGCAGAGGAACTACAGCACAGCACCCTCACGACACTTGACTGACACGCTGGGTTAAGCCGGGCGCCCGCCCTGACGCACCACGCAGTGCTGCTCTTGTCTCAACACGGACTCACTTACAAGAAGAATTCAGCGGCAAAAGATTGTATGGGGGGGCCGTGTGGTTGTGTGAAGAGTGAAGCTCCCAAACCTGCGCCTGCGTCCATTGAATGAATCATCCCATCCCCCCAAGCCCTTAAAAGAAGCGCGCACCTTCCCCGAAACACGCACCTGTCTTTTCCTTCTTCCCACCCTCTTCAAAGTCCTCCTTCTGTCCCTCGTCGAAGCAGAACTTGGCATCACATCTTCTCTCACACTTTACTGAGTGGGATTCAACAACAGCTGCACGCACCCTTCCCTCCCCCCACCACACCGTTCCATATAGTCTCTCTCCAGTTCTCTCCTTTCTCTCATTCAATACAACATGTCCGCACTCAACCTCCCCACCAAGGCCAACAACGACGGCGAGCAGGTCGCCGAGGGTTACTACGGTGAGTTTACGCGCGCATCCTCCATGCTCGATTCTAGTTGCTTATCATTCCATCTCGTTCCCTCCCTACCTAGGTAACCTCGAGCCTGAGCACCAGCGCGCTCTCCGTGAGATGTGGCGCCGCTTCCACGAGCTCTACGAGCGCAACGTCGAGGTCTCCGCCAAGCTCGAGAAGTCTGGTGGCCCCACCTCTGAGGGCTTTTCTGCCATCGACACCGACAAGGCCAAGAAGACCAAGGGCGACGCCGCCATGGAGGACGCCAAGAAGGCTGAGGAGATCCGCGAGATGAACCAGTTCCTCGACAAGTACGGCGGTCCCTACCTCCGCAAGGCTTTCTGGGAGTTCACCAAGCTCGACCACCCCGATGTCACCATGCTCCGCTTCCTGCGTGCCCGCAAGTGGGACGTCGACCGCGCTCTTGCCATGCTGGCCGCTGCCCTCAAGTTCCGTCTCGACAAGGACATCGAGGACATCCTCTTCAAGGGTGAGGACGGTCTCAAGGACGTCCCCGGTTTCCTCAACCAGTTCCGTCGTGGTATCTCGTACATCCGTGGTAACACTGCTGCTCCCGGCGAGTACCCCATCTACTTTATTCACGTCGGTCGCCACTTCACCAGCGCCCAGAAGACCGAGGTCCTCCAAAAGGTCAGTTCTTGAGAGCCGCTTCAGTAGCATCACTTGATGCAGAGAGAATTCGTGGACTGACAAACGCGTTTCTTGTCTTTCTCTCTCTCTCTCTCTCTCTCTCTCTCTCTCTCTCTCTCTCTTCTTCAGTTCGTCCTGCTGGCCATGGAGAATGCCCGTCTGCTCGTCACCCCTCCTTACGAGAAGGCCATCGTCATCTTCGACATGACTGGGTTCGGTCTCCGCAACATGGACTGGCAATGTGTCCTGTTCCTCGTCAAGTGCCTGGAAGCCTACTTCCCCGAGTCTCTCCAGCGTATCTACATCCACGCCGCCCCCTGGATCTTCAAGGGTATCTGGCAGATCCTCCAGCCCCTCCTCGACCCCGTCGTCCGCGACAAGATCAAGTTCTCTTCCAAGGCTGCCGAGCTCGTCGACTACGTTCCCTACTCCAAGCTCCGCAAGGCTATGGGCGGCACGCAAAACTGGGAGTGGAACTACATTGAGCCCACCCCTGCGGAGAACGACCTGCTCAAGGACACTGCTACTCGGGATGCCATCCGCAAGGAGCACCACGAGCTCACTGCCAAGTTTGAGGAGGTCACCCGCGCCTGGGTCAACACCAAGGACGACTCGGATGCCGCGTCCAAGGACCTCAACTACCGCCGTCTTGTTCTCGGCAAGCAGCTTCGCCTGAAGCAATTCCAGATGAACCCTTACATCCGTGCCCGATCCATCTACCAGCGCAACGGCGACCTCAAGGAGGACGGTTCGTGGCACTGGACTTACCCCCAAGAGGACGGCAAGGTCATCGAGCAAACCGTTGGCGAGCGACACAACATCCCTTCCCTGCAAAAGTGGCTGCGTGAGCACAACGAGGACGATCTCTCTTCAAGCGTCGGCGGCCGCCACGGGTGAGGGTTCTCAGTCCCGGTTCCATTTTTTGTGATCCACCCCCTTCCCCCTTTTTGCAGTCCCCCTTCTACCTACCTCTCTTCTCTCGCTCTCGCGTGCTATTTCCGTCTCCCAACTCTCCCATACCCTGCCGGATTTGATAAACGTTCCTCGCAAACGCTACTGCACGCCCGAGTTTCCCCTTTCCCGTCCCCCAAACTTTCCCCTTCTCCCTACCCCCGTTTCCTTCTTCTGCGCCGAGCGCGCGGTACGGATATAGGTTTTTATTACACATTGGGCCTCAAATCATGATCATCCATCCATCATCATCATCATCGTCGTCGTCGTGGTCCCCTCCGTTCCTCGCACTCAGAGCAGACCGCATACATTCCCATCTCCACTCCACCTCCACCCTACCCCCCTCCTTCTTCACCCTTTGCCTCCCAATCCTCTCTCTTGAGCCTTGATGGGGCTCTCGGAGTCAGCATATGTGCGGGTGACACGGCAACAGAAGGCGGGCGATCCATGTTCTTCCCTCCCGAGTTTGCATCGCACCAAAGAAATCTGAAGTCAAACGAAGCACACCACGACATACACATGCGTTCTTCGCGCATCCTTATCCCCTCATCTCTGGACAACCTCGTTTCTCCCCCTCCCCCTTGCCCCTCTGTTTCCTCATCCCTCTTGCATGCTGTACGAAGGGTGGCTTGTCGTGACCCACCGAGGCTCGTACGCGGATGGCCTTGCCCGCCCGCGCAGGGAGCGTCCGTCCCTCTCCTTCTTGATATCTGGCTGTGCTGGGTGTACCTTGAGAGAGAGAGAACGCGATTCGTGCCTGTAGTTGATCCTGCCGGAGCCTCTCTTCCACTCTGCGACCTTGACCGCCACCTGAGGGCTCCTTTGCCTCTCTCATTTCTGAGAAGTGGGCCGCCGGCGTTCACGAGAAGTGGTGTAAATGCGCACCTTGACGCTGCGGGGGGTCCCGCCTTGCGGGTTGGACATTGATGAGGTCGGCGTCCTCGAAGATGAGGCGCGAGGAGGGCGCGCCAGCCGGGATTTCTTTACACTTCCTCATCATCATGGATCAACCCTGTCAGATCCATTCCCGTTCCGTCCTCATTTCAGACCATCTTGGTCTTGCCCCCTTCATTTCATCATCCCATTCATTCGCTTGGAACCAACCCTCCGCCTTTCCCCTCTCCCCATTTTTCTTCATTCATTCTTTCCCTATCAAACACATGGAGTGGGCCGGAAACTGACACCCCACCGCTCTTTTTCTTTCTTCTTCCTTCCTACTTTTCTCATTACTGACCACTGACTGACCATAAACACGCCGGCTATGCTGTTGATGCATTGCGTGGTTGACTTGCTATTTTGCCTGCTGCTCTATATGCGCGCATGCTCTCATATCGACATGGGTCGTGTCCACTGATTTCCGATGGATGCTAACCCTGGGAAAATAATCGGGGGTGCGACCGGGATGGGACTCGCTGTTCTCCCCGTCAATCTCTTTGTCCCGGCGCGTGCCTCGCCTTGGCCCGGGTCTGTTGTGGATGGGTGTGCACCGCTTGGCCCCACGCATCTCTTCCCGTCCTCGGCCTGCATGGGTTTTGATGGGGTGGGTTGGTCTGCTGCCCTGCATATGATTTGGGCCTACTGTTTGATGGGATGGGGGGCGCTGGCGTGGGTTTTTGAACCTCCGCCCTGACCCAATGGTCTTTCCCCCCCTTCACTGCCTGCGCGCACACTGGCGATGTGCCTTCGGTTTTGATCGTGCCTTGCGAGCAGTCCTAATGGGCCTGACAAGGGTAAGCCTCTTTCTGAGAAGGATCGGGTTGCGGGACCAATTTCTATTGTGGGGACGCAGCAGCAGCGGCAGCAACAGCAGCAGCCCAGTAGCCCACCACCACAGCAGCAGCAGCCACGTACCCGCAGGATCTCTTCTTCGGTACAAGCAGCACCAGCACCAGCACCAGCAGCACAAGAAGAGTCGTCCTACTCTTCTTACTCTGCTCAGAAGGGGACCCCAGCTGCTCCCACCACTCCCTCTACCGAAACTCAAAATCTCAGCAGAACTCCAGCACAGTCTATAGCTGCTGCAGCTCTGGCAGGAGGAGGCGCACAACAACCTTCTTATTACCATTCCTCGGCCTCGCCTCACCAACAACAACCTTCTTCGCGACCGAAGCCGGGATCAGCATCAGCAGGTCCACCTGCTCCGATTACTTCTTCCACCATCACTGCCAGTGCCGCTGCTGGAGGTCCTCGAACTTCGACTCCCTCCAACCGACTTCTCTCACCGAACCCACACCGTGCCCTCAGCAGCCTCTCTGCAACCACTTCCGTCACTGACGACGAGTTCTTCAACGCCGAGGAGGGGTCCATCACCGACTTTGCGTCCAACCCGTCTCCGCAGCCACGTCAGCAGCAGCCCTCCTCGTCTTCCTCTGAAGGCTACTTTGGTGCTGCCCTCGGAGCTGTCACTGGTGCAGCAGCCGCAGCAGGTTCCTACCTCTCGAGCAGCATCAATCCTTCCAACAAGACGCCCACCCTCGAGCATCCACCCCAGCAGGACTCGCCCTATCATCACCACCACCTTAAGGACCAACACCCTACCACTCCGTCCGCGGGTGGCCCCACTGACGACATTCTCTCCAAACGGGCTGGAGCCAGCCTGGACGGCTCAGAAGAACTTCACTCCCCCAACCAGCCTCCTGTCCAGATGAAGCACGGATCCACCACGGGCTCCGACGCCCCATACCAGTTTGACGAAGACGGTCGCGCCCTCAGCGATGAAGCTTCCATCATGACCGACCATTCCGTCACCCCGGAAACCGAGGTCAAGCTCACCTTTATCCCCACCCGCGCACTCAAAGAGGCAGAGGTCCGCATCACCGACGACGACATTCGAGATGATCTCGCCCTCGTCCGAAGCGCCATGTCTCTCTTCCTCAACTCGCGCATGCAAGAGGCCGAGGACATCTGCATTCAGAACGCAGACAAAAGACTATACAAGGCCGTCGGCATGGCTCTCATCAACACGGTCAAGGCATTGCTTACCTTTGGTGAGTGTCCAGATCTTTTTCTCTTTCCCAACAAGCGCATATATGAGATGTTGAGATCTTTTTTCCGTGGCACTTTGTCTTTGCAACCCTCCACAGAGCCGCAAGATTTCATCAATGCGATCAACTGTAACAAACACAGCATGAACATTGCCAGTCTGCTACGGAGAAAGAAGGGCGCGCGCAAGGTCATCGGCAACTCGCAAAGCAATCTCAGGGCCATGAACCTCGTCCAACTCCACGCCGAACTCATCTTTGCAGAATGCCAAGTCTTGAAAGCCGTTCTCGGAATTTTCTACGCTGGTGACCTCTTGGCCATGGTCCGAAACGCTCTCGAGCTCCGCAACAGTTACTTCCTTCACCGTGAAATGCTCAAGTTTGTCGAGTGGCTCGATGCTGAGCAAGAGCAAGCCACCATCTTGGCCTCCACCCGAACGAACACTCGCACCATCCGCGTCATCGACCAAGACTTCCGGTCCGGTGTTTACCTCGGCAACGGACTCTCCAGTCTCATCCTCTCCTTCTTACCGACCACTGTGCTGAAGGTGATGGAGACATTTGGGTTCAACGGCGACCGCAAGCTTGCCCTAGACTTGTTCCAACGTGCGGGAGGGTGGAGCCGGAACAAGTCGTTGCCCACCATATCCACAGACGAAGAAGGTGTCCGACGGCCGCTTTGCGACATTTCCATCATGTTCTACCACCTGATTTGCTCGTCTTATGTGCCTATCCCGGACGTTGACATCGACATGGGTGACAAGATTCTTTCGTGGAACTTGGTCCGCTTCCCGCAAGGCATCTTCTTCCTCTACTTCTCGGCGCGACTTTACGGAACTCAGGCCTTACCTGAGAAGGCTATCGAATACGTGAGCACAGAAAAACTTTCCACTCAGCCCCGCGCGTTTGAGTTGTACTGATCGCTGATTCTGCATTCAATGTTCATTTCTTCCGATCTGAAGTACCGCAATGCAATTGAGGCTCAGCGGGAGTACAAGCAATTGCATCATCTGTGCTTCTGGGATCTGTCCCTCACCTACCTGGCCACCTGCGACTTTGCACGCGCCTATGAATGCTACGACGTTCTATCGCGAGAGTCGAATTGGTCCAAGGCCATCTACCAGTACTCCAAGGCAATCATGCTGTACGAGACTGGCATGAATTCGGCAGATGCGCACTCGCGGTCACCAGCGACGATCATGCGCACCGTACCCAAGCTCACCAAGCGCGTCGCAGGCCGAACTATTCCGTTCGAGCGCTTTGTGGCATACAAGGCCAAGAAGTTCCTGGCGAACAACAACCGTGCTCCGTTGCCCGGTATCGAGTTCTCGTACCTGTGGCACTGCATTGGCCAATCGCCCGTGTTCCTCTTGGTATCCAACTCGTTGGCACGCATCGACGACCTCCTGGACGAGCTCTCGACCTACGCCGACCCTAGCGCGTACGGTACGGGCGCGACCGAGTACTACGGCGCTCTCTGCGTGGCCAATTTCCTGCGTGGTGTCGTTCTGCGCTTCATCGCTCATCCTGAGGCGCATACACTCGTGCGTCTGCCGGCCGATGACACACTGGCACCGGTGGAGGAGATTGAGAGACAGGCGGCGGAGTCCTTTGCCACTGTGCTGCGACACGGCTCAAAGCTGGACGCCGTGGATCGATACCTTATCTAGTGAGTTCTTATACAGTCTTCTCTCCCAGCGCAGGCCCACATTTTGATCCCAATTCTGATTGTTTTGTTTTTTTGTTACCTCTTTCATTTGTTTCCCCCGTCTCCGAACAGCTTCTCACACTACGAGTGGGGTCGTCTCAAGGCATGCATGGGCGACGACGAAGGCGCGAGGAAGGAGTTCAAGCTTGTGCTGTCGGGTAAACCGCTGGAGGCGAAGGGCAAGGGAACGTTCCCGGGCGCGATGAAGGCCGACTATCTGCTTTCATCGATGTGCATGGTCAGATCGCACGCTGCTCTGGAGACGCTTCGGGTGACCAAGTAAGTCGCTACGCTTCTTGAAATTTGTACTCTCTGAAATTTTTACTTCTGAGAATGCTGATAAACTGTCCTTGCTTCCGCAGGGGTCGATCGCAGTCATTCTTCGCTTCTGACGCTGGTTCGCTGACCAACTCGTCGCGGCCCACGCGTTCAGAGTCGCTCATGTCTTCGTCACCTTCGGGCATCCGTCCACCTGCTGTCCGCAGCCCAGGCGCGCGACACTCGATCATCGGCAGCCCGAACAACAGCCTCCAGAAGACTGGCACGATCAGTTCGCGTCACTCAGCGACAGGCAGCTTCTCGTACGAGCACTGATCACGCTCCGCAACGGAGACGTTTTTGGCTCAATTGAGACGTATCCAAGGATCGAGGCTTCTGAGACCTAACCGCAAAATCCTCTACAACCAACAATCCTTCATCATCCGTACATTGCCCGCCTTGCACATGATACCCTCTGTGGTTTTTTTCACCGTTCTTCCTCTATCCTTGCAAACCTCGCAACATCGTCCTCAAGCGCCTGCCCTGTTACCGGTGTTCCACCCACCTTACCCGTCTTTGCGAGCGCGCCAATCGGTCTGCCTCCTGATTTGTGCCGCGGCGCAGAAGAGAACTCTCTTTTGGATCATCTGCCTACAAATTCGTCCTTCTTCCCACCCTCGCCCACCGAATCCTCCAACTGTCACTGTCCAAGCTCTCGCTCTCTTCCCGCCTTTCTCCGACCTTCGCATTTATTCGCGCTCACCCTCCGACGCCACCGGATCACCAGTTTCCCGGATGGAAACTAGGATCGACCCAGGGAGGACTGTCTTCCTTCTCATCTCGTCAAGTATTTGGCCTCCTCCAGTTCCCATTCTTTGTCTTTGCTTACCTATCCCTTACCCAAATGCCTTTTGCCAAATATCGTTGATATGGTACAATAACTCCCTTGTTCTATTGTCTTCCCATCCATCTCTTTCTCTCCCTCTCATTGCCTGTCACAAGATGAGAGTGTCCCACACTGCGATGGGCCGACTCCCTGAATCCTGACCACCTTTTCCTCCTCCACCAGAGGGAAGGCGCCATGGCCGCGCCTGTATCTGTCACGTCACTCGCTTCTTTATTCGTCTCTCCCTCTCCCTTCGCTTCTGTTCCTACTTTGATCACTGCTTTAGCTATCCGTACATCAGTAGCGAAACCTTCAAATCTACCGTTGAAACGTTCGACTTCTTTTTTGGGTATCCGAACGGCGGCATGATACGACACCTTTGTGTGGCACAGAGTTCTTGGACAGCAGTACGATTATGCGATGGGGGCTTGGCATCGAGGATTTGTCCTTGGCTTCACCAACGGTGCCGCCGCAGCAGGGGTCCAGGGTCGATGGATGATGCCTCAAAAGAAACGGACGTGGTCGATCTTCTTCCGACCACATGAACCGTTCCTGAAGGAGGCTTTGCCAGGGTACCTTTTTGAGGCGTTCAAAGGCTGTGCAACAGATCAAAGCCTCAACTTGGAACGAGTTCCCAAACAAATACATATGTACATGTCGGCTCCGGGAGCAGGCAAGGGGATCAGGGTTTCAACCAGCGTCGACGATCAGGTCTTAGGGGTGATGCTTGATGGGCCTGAAGGGCGTCCTTGGCTTCGGACCTCAAAATTGCCTCATGTGGAAGGTCTTGTCGCCGAGGAAAGCCAAGAAGGCGCGTCCTAGGAACGGACCCCGCGAGGAAAGCAGAGCCCGTGACAGTCGAGCTGTAGTGATCCGGACTGCTCACGGCCGTCACCAAAGCCTGCGGATTTGGGTCATGGGTTGTTCCCACTCGATGTGGGGACAGATCTTCCTTTCCTCTGCTACGTCCCATCCTTGTCGCGTTGTGATGATTGTGACGAGGTACGCACACGTTTGTGTGGTGAGTCACTGCCACTGCCCTCTCTTTTCTGCCGTGCGATGCTGACGTCCGAGAGTGTTACGGGTGAGGAGGGTGCAGATCGCTTCTGACCCAGTACTGCATTCGTGATATTGCTGGCTGAGGAAGTCGCACCAGCTCTGGAAGCCCGAAGATCCGAGTCCCACACGAAGAAGTCACACCGGTCTACATCCAAAAGAACTTTCAGCGCGAAGAACATGATGGCACAAAGGTGTAATGCCCGCACTCACATTGAGGATTGACATCTTGACGATCCCGACCGCTCTTCTCGTGTCCAGGTCCTACCTGTCTTGCGCACAGCCAAAACTTTCGCCCGTGGTTCTTGCCCGGTTTGTTGACAGTCCACGCTTTAGCAGGTTCGCCATGCAGACTGCATTTGGGAGCCGGCGGAGCAGTAAAGATGCTACCCCATGCAAGCGCTGCACCTACACGCTTTGCAGCAGAGTCGGGTTCATCTTCTGCCGCCAGAGAACTTTGAGCGTCGCAGAGATCCGGTTCGATGTCTGTCATTGGCGACGGACTTGGCTCTGTAGCGACTTTGCCAGGACTGTGAGGCACTGTGCCAGTTTGTGATGTCGATGCTGTCTGAGCAACAGCTGTCGAAGCCTTGGTGGGTTTGGAGAAGAAACCAGACAAAGTCTGCTGTCGATCATCGCCCTTTTTGCTCGCGCCCTTGCCCTTGCCGGAGCTTGTGCGTTTAGCAACAGCAGCGGGTGGCAATCCTTTGCATGTGCTTGATGAGACCTGATTCGCTGATTCGGAAATGGCTTGCTCAGCGACCGCCGTTTCAGACTTCTCGATTCCTGCTGGCATGTTTGAGCCCTCGTCTATTGCATCCGTGGCGACCGGTTCTGTACCGGTAGAATCGGTTGATGGACCTATCGCGTTCAATGCAATGAATGCATCCGCTACTGACAGATCTCCGGTGTCACTCAGTGCAACGGGCGGCGAAGTTCCCCTGGTCAAGGAGGTCGATTGTATAGGTCTACCTAGGGTAAGTTGATCATTGACATCGGGCAACTTATCAGTCTTGACGCTCTTCTTCGACGCTGATGCGTTGAAGAAGGAGGCAATGGAGCGCCGCTTGTCGGAGAACTCTTCGTCGTTGCAGGTGGCCAGAGGCGGTGGTCGGGTTGGAGGTCCGGCAGGGTACTTGATCGGGTCCCAGCCATTGAGCAGATCCCGCAATCTGATTTTCTGGCCTTTGATCTCGCGCTCGTCGTGCAGCTCGACGTAAACAGGGCAGTGGTCGCTTCCGTAGATATCCGCCTGGATGTCAGCGCTCTTGAGCCAAGGTAGGAGGCCCTTGCTGATCAGAGTGTAGTCGATTCGGGTCCCGTAGTTGGCTGGTCGGGCATCAATCTTTTGGTTCCAGCATGTGAACATTTTCGTTCTGTTGGGGTGGAAGTGGCGAGCCGCATCGATGAAGCGGCCGCCAGCAGACGGCTCCAGCATGGTCCTCAGCCACCGCCGGCCTGGGGTGTTGCCAAATTCGTTAATGCCGTGATCTTTGAGAGATTGCTCGGGGTCCGCGTGGTCGATTGGTTCATAGCAAATGTTGAGATCACCTACGACTGGAGGCAAAGGAAGTTTTAGGTCAATTGTCCAGCCCCAATGTCAGACGCAATGGGGAAAAATCAACGTACTGATCACCTCTCTGCCGGCATCTACCAGTTTGTTGGCTCGCTCTCCAAGAACTCGATTGAATGCTTTCCTGCAGGACTCTCAATCGAGCAGATCAGCCTGATGAGCATCACCGAGACCAACACAGCACGGTTGGGCAAGACTCACTTGTAATCAGCTCGCTCTGGACCCGTAAGATTTGGACAGTACAGATTGAACAAGACGAACAGACCACAGTCAAGGACCACCGAGCGTCCTTCAAGGTCGAGAGATCTCCATAACTGGGGATCGAGGTCGTCCTTCGCGTCCAAGGGAACGGCGCCGATATTGGTCCCATCATTTCCGCTTCCTCGCGGAGGCAGCATTTCACCCGTGATGCCGCATTCAGCCCGGAGCGGGATCGAGACTGTCTTGCGAACATAGATGGCTGTGCCGCTATAGCCCTTTGTCGGATGAAAGTTGAAAAAGGAGTTGAATGACGATACGACGGCAAGCTGCTTGTCTAGTTGTTTCCTGGTCATTTTGGTCTCTTGGAAGCAGACGATGTCGCTGGGATTGGTGGCGCTGGTCAGCAAGAAGGACGTTTTTTTCTGTCTCTTTACACCACGCTGTCGACTCATGGGCTACATACCCTTCCAAGAAGTCGAGACACGCTTCAAAGTCCTTTTTGTTGTACCATGGCTGGTACCCTCTGAGCGTCCGCAGACCATTGACATTGAAGCTGACAATTCGCATGACGTCGAACGTGAAGGGGGGATGGTGAATCAGAATCCGCTCAACGCCTGCAGTTCAGCCATCGCTGACCAGACGAGGTGTTGCGGTAGCGTAGGGCCGATACTGACGCAGCGTACGAGCAGGTCCAGGATTACTTGTGAGCCGCAGGAGATGGAACCTCAGCGTTCAGTCTGGTCCGAGCCCAGCTTCGTGATCTTCTGGAAGCCATGGACGATGGGAACGAATCACGTGTTACGTCAGCATTGCGCAACGTCACGAATCGTCGCTTGGTGGGACCCCAAATTTTTTGGACGCTTCTTCGTCTTCAAACATCCTACCACGGCAAACTCGTTGGTTCTGCCCAATATGGTACGCAGGTATGTCTCCTGATGCAAGCGCTCTCCAACATGAGTCTCGCGCTCTATCTGACTGACCATCATTGGTCTCATGATTCATGCGCTTAGCTGGCCAAACATTGTCTTCACCGGCACGCCGGGCACCGGCAAATCCACCCACGCCATGCACCTTCTCTCTCGGTTTCCATCAAGTAGCAGCAGCGGAACTAGCTCGGCTGATGCCTCATCCTCATCCATACTGAGGCATCTTGACATTGGTGCCTTCGCCAAGCAGCATAATCTGCTGGACAAGTACGATGACGAGCGGGACGCCCACGAAATTGATGAGGATGCTCTCTTGGATCTGCTAGAGCCTCTCAGCGGTGGTGAGGCTCCAGAGCCGGTAGAGGAAGTGGAGCAAGGTAGCGCGGCTCAGAACGGAGCGTCTGCTGCTGCCGATTCGGATGAGGCCCGTGGAGGCTTGATCCTGGATTGGCACACCTGCGATCTATGGCCGGAGCGATGGGTCGACCTCGTCGTCGTTTTCCGGACGGATCATACCGTTCTCTGGGACAGGCTTGAGAAGAGGTAAGTGGGAATTTGTGCGCCTTATCGAGAAGCGGTGGGTCATTGACGCGCGCACTCTCCCCTTTTGTAGAGGCTACGCGAGCTCCAAGGTGCAAGAGAACAACCAAGCGGAAATAATGGAGGTCTGCCTGGATGAGGCTCGATCAGCATACGCTGCGGAGGCCATCGTCGAGCTCACATCGGACACGAACGAACAAGTAGAAGAAAATGTGGAGCGTCTGGTGTCGTGGATCATGCAATGGCGTCAAGAGCGCGGCCTGTCTTCCGCATCACAATGAATCACATTCACGCTGCTGTGTGTTGTATCATACTTCCCTTGTAAGATTGGTGTGATGCTTTGAGGCGCGTGACCCAGCTTGTATTGCAGCCTCTCTACAATTCTTCGATGACCATGTCGTCGTCATCCTCTTCCCCAACATCCACCGCACCGGTATCCACTTGACCTCCCTCGCTGTCATTGATGGTCGCGTCAGATTCATCGCGTTGAATCAGATCAACGAGGCGGTGGATGGACTCGGATATCTTTCAAGAATTCGAGACTGTTGTCAGCGCGAAGGAGTAACGATTGCTTGCAACATAATACTGGCTCACCTTCTCGTCTTTCTCCCGGACATGCGCCTCTCGTACGACCACATATGCTCCCCTGCACCTCAAGACCTGTCTGCCGTATAGAGATGTGCAAAATAGAAGCAGGCACTCGACAAGCATCAGTCTCAAAGCCGGGTCCCGCTCCCTCTCCTTTTCCTCGTCAACGAGTTGGCATTCAGTCGGTAGCGACTCCTGATCCTCCAGATCCACCTCTGCCAATTCGGCTCCGGAGATGAGAGGTAATAGGAGAGAAGGCAGGATGTCAAGCACGTCCGTGCTTTCGATAGCCTCTGCAAATGTCGATGTGTAGGGTTCCGGACGGGTGGAAGGGAAGGGTGCGCCTCGGACCTTGTCCGGTGTCGAGCTTGACGTCTCTGGTGGGGCTAGGAGGAGCGCATGTGCCGACTTCACGAACAAAATGTTCCTTTGAAACGGACAAAGAGGAAACTTCAGCACAGAGTCCACGGCAACAAGACGTAATGATCTGGTCGAAACCTACTTGATCGCGCTGATGACTCCGCCACGTCTGATCAGGTCGGGATGCTCAGTGTATGCGGCAATGCGTGACACTGGATAAGCGGTCGCACTAGAAGATGCAGAGGCTGGCGATGGGGTGATGAAGAACTCTCGTCCTTTGGGTAGCTGTGAATGTGTCAATGCGAGAGTGAGCAGGGGATTGGTCAGCCTTGTTGAGGAATGCTCTCTCCAAATGAGAGCCTGGGCATGAATCTGAATCAAGAACTCACGACTGTGACATTCGCAAAAACAGAAGCCAAGAAATTACAGTTCGTCTTGCGCGCCACAAATGGTCTTTTGGAGGCCCCACCTTGGCCAGCGTCCTCTTCGGCCTGAGCGCTTGTTGCCGCCTCTTTCGCAACTTCAAGGACGCGGGCCTTCATGGCCTCAAGGGATGATGCGTCCGCGGTTCCCTTATTGGAAGCCACGGCGGCTCCCTCATCGAATGCTGTGAGAAGCTTGCGCATAGCGGGTACTTTGGGCCCAGAGGAGGAGCTCGAAGGTGGTTCAGCCTCAGGGACATCAAGCTGAGCCGGTTGAGGCGCACTGGCTGCAGATGTGCCACTGGACGAAGAGGCGGAAGCAGCGTGGAAAGCATAGTAGCTGCGTGCGGGAACTTGAAGATCCAGGAGCATGCTTGACACCGCCTCCACCTTGGTCAAGTTGGAGAGGAGCATGCAAGCTAGGTCTGCAAGTAAGGAAATGGGGTCCTGAGATTGTTGACCTGCATAAGTTTCGCTCTCGACTTGGAACGCACAGACGATGGACTCACCGCAAGATACTGGACCAGGAAAGCGAGAAAGTCTTCGTCTGCTATTCTTCTTGCGACCAGAGCACTATCTGAGAGGTTGATGAGTGCGCTGAATGCATGATGCGCTGACAACTGTGCAGTCAACAAGTCGGAGATAATCAGAGGAAGGCTTCCATCGGTGTGCGTGCTCTGGCTACTGAACTCACGGGTTGATCCCTACATAAGGCCTTGAGATCCCTTATGGTGTCCAACGGCTTGCCATCTCTGCCTTTGAGCACTGCCGCAGAGTTGCCTGGTGTCTTGAGTGAGCCGGGTTGAGCGATGAGTAGAGCTCGCTCCTTGAGGAGACCGGGCTGTGTCCATCCGACTACGTGTTCCAGAGCGAGTTGGCGCACGCTGGCATTGTCAGGATCTGACAGGAAGGTCAGCAACTCGAGCTCGGCCGTCGACATCTTGTCGAAGATCAGTGCGGTGTGTTGAATGATGATGTCCGCGAATCTGAACTTCTTCTCCATTGAGCAAGGCTCATCCAAGATTTTGAGGTGAGCCTTAAATTTAGAGCTCGAGTCACGTGATGAGTTATGCAGAAGCGCACAGATCTCGTGAGCGCTGGCTGCTGGTTGCCCTCCGCCGGCCCACGGGCAAATGTGCTCATAGGAGCACTACTGGTACGAGTACTTGCGCACCAAGTCTGAGAAGAACGAGAACAACACCTCACTCAGCTTCAGTAACCACTGCAAGTCGCACGTTGCTTCCAGTCTCACCGCCTCATCCGTCCCTTTGTCCCACAGATTGCCCCGCTCTGCAAGGAAGCGCGGCATCATCAAGTCAATCTCGATTGACTGGTCAGCTTTCCCTCGGCACACCGTTCCACCAGTCAAGGATCAGTACAGACGTGATCAATCATGGCCGTGGACACCATCATCAGCCTCATTCGCCATGCTCAGGCCGAGCACAACGTCGCCAACGACTATTCGATCGCAGACGCTCCCCTCACCGAGCTAGGCAGACGCCAAGCCGCCGCCATCCCCTCCTTCACCCAGCAAATTCAACCCACCATTGAGCTCATCGCGTCCTCAGGCCTCCGGCGCACCCTCTCCACCACCAAGATCGGCCTCGCACCCGCCATCGAGCGCCTGGGAATTGCCTCTGTCGCCGTTCTGCCCGCGCTCCAGGAAGCAAACGACTACCCCTGCGACACTGGCTCCAACCGCGCCGTGCTGGAGCAAGATCCAGAGTTCAGCGACTTCAACTTGGAGCTCCTGACTCCAGATTGGAATAGCAAGAAGGGCGTATATGCGCCGGATCAGGAGAGCTTACGTGCCCGGGCGCTCTGGTTCCGACAGTGGTTGCGCTCCCGGCCAGAGAAGCACATTGCCGTCGTTGCTCACGGCGACATCTTGCGGTACATTATGAGCTCCGACAATGAGTACGTCGAATATGTGAGTACCATGTCGTGCCGCTGCGGGAACGCGTTCGCGATGTTCCGGTTGACCCTCTCACCCTCATGTTCTGTCTGCGCTCTCAGCCCTGGCAAAATGCGGAAGTGCGGCAGTTCAAGTTCGACCCTGTGCGCGTGAACACACCACAGTGTCCCATCGTCGCGATCTCCAACACGGCCGCAGGTGGAAGCGGAGAGACAGGGCCCACAAGTGGGCAGATTGCCCTAGAACGTGAAGAGCTTCAACATGGCGCGGGCAATCTATCGTGAGTTTGGCGATACTCTTGTTGAGCAGCAACTAGGAAAGGCGAAGCTAAGACGTTCCTTCCCGCCGTGCGCATTTTCCAGACTGCCCAATGTGTCGCTACCGTCCCTCGACTTTGGCGGCAGCAGCAACTTCCTCTCCGACTTTGAATCCAGAATCAGCCAAAAGTGAGCAGTCCGTCAGGTCCGTGCCGAGATGCTGGGACCTGTTTGCTGACGCGCACATCGCAACTTTGCGCACGCGTTCTGTAGAGCCAATGCGGTCAGAGAACGTGAGGACGAGCTCAAGCAGCTCGAAGCACGTCTTGCGGCAGCCGAGAAACGTCGAGCAGAGGTGAGTCACACCAGCTCGCTGCGTGCAGAAGGCTCGCCAAACGCCTGTCTGCATGCGCATGCACAAAGTTCTCCAACCAAACTGACTCATGGTGCATCTCAACTTCTGGTTCAATGCGTCTGAATTTGTGATCTCATTCGCAAAATGAACGACTCTACAACTCCATATTCCCAATCGTGCGACCGCGGCCGACCGATTCTGACCCTAGCTGGAGGCGAGAGGAGCTTAGATCATTAGAAGACCGACAGTAGACAGGACGGTAGCGCCAATGACAGCTATCCGGACCATCAACCACCATCCGAAATTTAGAATATCACACAAAGCAATCAAGCAGAAGTTTATGCATGTCGTCAGTATCTCGGACCACTCGTTTTTGCGTGAGTGTGCGGAAGGTCATGAACTCACCGTAACCGGAAGTGTAGCAGCCCTTGAGGGAGAGGACTGTAGTGATAGGAGCCGAGGTGGACAGCAGATATAGATTGTCAGCGGAAACAATCTTAAGCGCGGATCCTTGAGCGGGGTGAAACACGGATGGGCCGTCCTTCCGTCTGGTGACTCCCAAGCCTTTCCCTCTCCTTGCAACCTGCATGAGCAGCCCGGCACTGATCCCCATCTCCTTCCGACAAACGCCGAATGACAGGGCATCTGTTCGGCTGGTCCTTGACCGGCGTAGCGCGAGCGAGGTCTTGTCTTGTCTTTACCTCCAGGAAGTCCCCCCCTTCCGTGATGATACAATGAAGGAGACGTGCACAAGAACAAATCACAACTCACAGTAGCCGGCATCCCAAGCCAAGTGACGGAATCCGTTCCAGGTGTGGAAGGTAGCTGCGACGGCGAGGGGAGCCTTGAGGGTCGTCTTGAGCCAGAAGGGCAGGTGGGAGATGTACTCGACCAGGTAGGACGAGCTCAGGACGGTGTCGAGGCCGATGTAAGGGCTGGCGAGGTATCCGAGGGCCCACACGTAGAGAACTGGCAAAGAATCCAGAGTTCAAATTGTGAGCACCAGTGTGTACATCTACAGACAGAGATTCAAGAGAGATACTCACGGGCACTGAGACCGACACCGGTCATGCGGTTGAAGATGGAGGCATACCAGGTCAGTTGGGGCTGGTAGATGGTCAAGTGTGGGGAGGTAGGGCGTAAAGAACGTTGCTTGTTCAGGAGCTCGAGCGCCTCGTCCTGATTGTAGGACGTCGTCTTGCCCGCGGTCGTGGTCGAGGCTGCCGTTCGGACCGAGACCAGTGCTGACGACTTGGGGACGACGGCAGCAGCAGCGAAGCGGGCGGGCTTGAAGAGGAGCTGGGAGCCGACGGCAGAGTCGGTGCGGCCAAAGGTGCGGGCCAGGAGGCGTGTGTGAACGCCGAGAGCTCGAGTTGCGATCATCTTTTGTAGATTCCGCAAAGATGCTCTGTCGAGATTTGCTGGAGAGGGAGAGGAGGGATGGGATGGGTGACGATCGATTCGGATTGTGTGGAGAGCTTGCTGTGGTGATATGGAGCAGTGGTGATTGGCTGGAACCCCCTTCTTCGCGTTGGTGGAGTCACGTGCCCAACCATTAAACCCGACAGCTCCTAATTCATCCTATCTTCCTCAATCCATCCAGGTTCGTTCGTCAACGCCCAGTCAAGTCAGGGGCGCAAATATGTATTGCAAGTTAAGGAAGAGAAGGTGAACAGAGAATAGCCTGAAGAAGAGCTGAGGCCTTGTGGACAAAAAAGTATCAACCTCGAATTGCGAGAAAACCTGAAGTGGAAAATAGTGGTCGAATCGAAGTAAAGGGAGAAGCCAGCCGGCTCGCTTTGGAGGGGGATTAGTGGGGAGGAAGGTACTGTTGGAGGGCGTGTGTGTTTGTGCGTGTCGGGCGACGCTAAGGGTGTGGGCAGAAAAGTGTTGCAAGACGGTGCTGTGCCTAAGAGTTGAGGCTCTAGTATTGGAAGGAAAAAGGAGCGTGGGATTGAAAAGGAGTGGATGGGCGTGCGTGTGACTGTGACTGTGTGAGCCGGGAGAGAAGGTCGGGCAGGAAGTGGTGGCGCCAGCAACGGTCAGGGAGGACCGGCTGGACGCTTGGTATCGTCAATGGTTAACAGCAGCGAAATTTACGAATGTGGATGCGGGCATGAAGAAGGACAGCCACACAAGCAGCCCAGAGGAATGGGAAGAGGACGAGGAAGAGGACGTCGAGGGTGCCTGAGCTCGTTCGTGATAGCCCCGAATATGCTTGACGTTGAATTGCCAGGCTTGAAGCGCCAACGACAGAGAGAATCTTGTGAGGAAAGTTTTGGCTCCCGCCGCCCCCTTTCCCCCAATGAATGTTGTCGCGCAGAGCTCGCTGCAGTCCGATTCCCTCTTCACAGCCGGTGACCCGGCACAAGGACGAAGAGAATGGTGAGCAGGGCGGTGATGACACCGATCAAGAAGAGGATGCCGACGGCTCGCTTCATGAGCAATTGACGAACGTAGACCTCCTTTATGGTAATAAGGTGGAATGGCGTTGTCTCCGACTGGGATGCAAAAGCGAGGACAGGGTCCAGCTCGTACTGATGGGAGACGATCAGGAAGATGGCGACCGCGAATGGTAAAATGACCTGTTTGCGAGAGAGGAGAGTGATCAGTGTCTGTACTGCGGGATGTCGACTGGTATAAGGGAAGATAAAACTCACCCACAGCCGCTTGGTGCGGTTGACATCGAGGAAGATGAAGCTGAAGGCAGTAGCAAATGCCGCCCACAGGGCGAGCAGGCCCAGACTCAGGCGGACGAGCGCTGAGATGGGTGTAAGGTTGCCAAACGCCTTTGCGCGCAGGAAGCGAGGGAAGAGGTCGCTCTCCATGGTGCGGAACACATATCTGAACAGAAACCAACGAAGAAATTAGTCTGACTGTCATGGGGTAGATGTGCTTCTTTGAGGTTTGGACACTCACTCTTTCTGTGAGTGGAACATGTCTGGTACTCTGGCCAGCGCTCTCTGTTGCTCCTCATCAGCGGGATGCGGTAATGTCTGGGAGCTGATGGGGAAAGTGATGATGCGGAGCTGCGGTGGAAGATAGACCTCCTTCTCACTACCTGGCAGTAGATATCGCGCATAGATGCGCTCTGCGCTCGCAATGAGGTCGGTCCTTGTGATGGCTGCGTTTCGGGAGATGACTGTTGGTGCGACGGAGGCGCGTTTGGCAAGCATCGACCTTCGTTCTGAAGGCTTGTTTACGTAGTCTGGGTCACCGGGGAAGCGTGGGCCTGCTGCTGGGTCGAGATTGGACGCTTGTGTGGGATCTCCGCCTTCGGGGTCGGTCGGCTGTGGTGGGGAGGCTTGCTGGGTTGCAGCAGCATGTTCTGCCTCCCATTTTTCCCGATTCCAAGGCTCCGTCTCCTCATCGATGCCGTTGACTCTGTTATAGATGGATCCGCGTTCCCTGGCTTCTGCATAGTACGATGGCCAGTCTTCGCGAACGCTCCTGCCAGATCGTCTGAGATCTTTGAAGTAAGCCCTGCACAGGTTTTCATGTTGTTGACAGTCCAGCCAGAGGTCGAGCGCGTTCTCGGCATCTTCTCTTTGCATGAAGATGTAGAGACTGAAGAGATCTACCGGTGCGGCTGTTCTGCGAGCGAGCACCTCTGCGAGTGTTGGGAGCCGTCTCCGTGTCCGGGCTGACTGGAGCGAGATGGGCCGTTGCTGCTGTTGCTGTTGTTTCTCTGCCATGTTGGGCCAGCCCTGCGTTCTGTCTGCGCGCCTGTGAGAGTGGGTTAGGAGGATGGATGAGCTGGGAAAGAGTGAAGGAGTGAGTGGATGAAGGAGTGTACAGGGGCAAAGCGAGAGTGTGAGTGCGCCAGTGTTTATGGGATGCTGCTGCTTGACAACCGTTTGGGAGGACCGCTGGGTGAGAGAGGAGAGGGCAGGGCAGGGTGAGCAAGTCAGACGCATGCACTGGACCAGTGTGTTTTCACCTCATACTGTCGATCAATCATTGATTGATTTAAGCCACTATGTATGTATGCACTCAGCTCAAACGCCGCTTCATTCTCACTCACGTGACTTAAGAGCGCAGAGAGAGAGAACTTGAGAAGCTCAGACCTCAAAGCGCACTTTCTTCGAGCTTGCGTCCCTCACTCACCATCTCCCACACCGAGAACAACACAGGATGGCATCAGCAGCAGCAGCTCCCGCACCCTCGGCCCCCGCCGCAGCTCCCTCTGCTTCCAAATCAGCTGGCGTTGGCCGACCACAGCGCGCATTCAAGAGCGCAGAGAAGCCAGATGAAGTCAGAAGATCCAACCTCTCAGCTGCCAAAAGCGTCGCAGATGCGGTCAGAACCTCGTTAGGTCCCAAGGGTCTCGACAAGATGGTCAGTCTTCTGCTGCTCTCGCTCTGATCTGATGAATCGCATATCTGATGTTCTGCCCTGCTTCACAGATCCAAACACCAAGCGGCGAAGTCATCATTACAAACGACGGTGCCACGATTCTGAAGCATATGGCAGTCATGCACCCAGCCGCACGAATGGTGAGCTCCCTTTTTGTATGCTCGTGGCACGCATTCAGCGCCGATCTGAATTGTCGCATTTCCGCATGCAGCTGGTCGAGCTCTCCCAAGCACAAGATATTGAAGCTGGTGACGGCACTACCTCCGTGGTCGTGATCGCAGGAAGTCTGCTTGGCGCAGCAGAGAAGATGCTTAACAAGGGTATTCACCCTACCGTCATCGCAGA
Organism: Tilletia horrida; assembly: GCA_001006505.1. Classification (NCBI taxonomy): domain Eukaryota; kingdom Fungi; phylum Basidiomycota; class Exobasidiomycetes; order Tilletiales; family Tilletiaceae; genus Tilletia; species Tilletia horrida. The sequence goes on from LAXH01000008.1 coordinate 185,549, forward strand.
GTCGTTCCAAAAGGCAGCTGGCAAGGCAGTAGAGTTCCTCACCGAGGTCTCCACTCCTCTCAACCTCAACGACAAGGAGAGTCTCCTGCGCGCTGCCAGCACCAGTCTGAACTCCAAGGTGAGTCGCCCGGTCTTCCAAAATCTCCAAAATGGCTGAGACTCATCGATGCTTCTGCTCAGATCGTCTCGCAATACTCGTCCGTTCTTGCTCCCATCGCTGTTAACGCAGTCACCCGACTCGTCGACCCCTCGCAAAAGACTAGCGGCCCGCCCACATCGTCCTCCAACGCAAACCCTGTGGTTCCTGCCCCGCCAGCGGCAGGCAATGGCTTGACTGGTGCCAAGGCAGGCGCATCAGGCCCCTCCGAAACCTCTGGTGCCAATACTGCCGCGGCCGCCAGTCTGGCGTCCGGCTCTGGTGCTGTGACCCGAGATCGGGACAATGAGCCAAATGTGGACTTGAGAGAGATTCGCCTGGTCAAGAAGGTTGGAGGGACCATCGACGACACTGAATTGGTTGAGGGTCTGGTGTTGGAGCAGAACGTGGTTTCCGGATCCGGCGGTCCTACACGGATGGAGAAGGCTAAGATTGCGGTGTGCCAGTTCCAACTGAGCAGTCCCAAGCCTGACGTGAGTCTGTTACACTTATCTTGACACGCTCTCTTCCATCATACTGCTGCTGACCGTCACTCACTAACCACATGCCACGTGTTCAGATGGACAACCAGATTGTTGTGAACGACTACAGACAGATGGACAAGATTCTCAAGGAGGAACGCCAATACCTGCTGAACATGTGCAAGAAGATCAAGAAGACCGGTTGCAACGTGCTCCTGATCCAAAAATCCATCTTGCGCGACGCGGTGAACGAGCTCGCGCTGCACTTCCTCGCCAAGCTCAAGATTCTCGTCGTCAAGGATGTGGAGCGCGACGAGATCGAGTTTGTGTGCAAGACCTTGAACTGCAAGCCCATCGCCGACATTGAGGCATTCACCGAGGACAAGCTGGCCTCTGCCGAGCTGATTGACGAGGTCGAGCACAGCGGTGCCCGGGTGGTCAAGATCACCGGCATCAAGAATATGGGCCGGACTGTGAGCGTGCTGTGCACGGGTGCCAACTCGCTGGTGCTGGAGGAGAGCGAGCGAAGTCTGCACGACGCCCTCTGTGTGGTGCGGTGTCTGGTCAAGAAGCGCGCTCTGATTGCGGGAGGAGGCGCCCCAGAGATCCACGTCTCTCGCTCGCTCTCTGCGTATGCGCAGACGCTCAAGGGAATGGAGCAGTACTGCTTCCAAGCCTATGCGGACGCGCTCGAGATTATCCCGACGACCCTGGCCGAGAACGCGGGCTTGAACCCGATTGCGATTGTGACCGAGCTGAGGAATCGGCATCTGCGCGGCGAGCGTACGGCGGGAGTCAATGTGCGCAAGGGCCAGGTCACGGACATCTTGGAGGAGTCGGTGCTGCAACCGCTGTTGGTGAACACGTCGGCACTTGAGCTGGCGACGGAGACGGTGACCCTCCTCCTCAAGATTGACGACTTCCAACTCTCGCGATGAGGGCAGCTGTTTGCGGCCACCTTGTCTCGCAGTTACTCGTTATCTTGCATCAATGTCGTCTCAATACACTTTCTTTCACATCAAATGATGGGCTTCGTCCGTAAAAGCTGAGATAAATATACTTCTTCTGCTCGAGGTCCTTGAGGAATGAGCTCCTGAATTGTGAAGCCTCAGAAGAGATGGCGTCCGCCGTCCGCATGGCTGGATGATGGGCCGAGGATTGCCGACAGCCACGTGATGAGGCAAGCATAAACATTTTTGGGGCGAGCCATCGGACGTCGCTCGGGCCACTCACAACTCTTTCCTCATTCCCATCGGTTCAACCCTTTCTCTGCTTCTTCTTCGCCTCATCAACTTGCCAGGCAAAGGCAACGACGTCCAACTTGTTTCTGCCTTTCCTCTGTTTCGTCCTCTGTAGCTGTTGTTCATCCTGTCTCTCCACTTCCAGGTGAGTCGGTGACATTCTCTTTCGGACGTGTTGCGTTGCGCTGCTGACGGATCCCTCTTCTTCATGGGAATGCTCTATCATCTACCGCCTCCACAGTCTTGCCTTCTTTCCCGCACTTCTCTTGAGTAAGAATGGCTCCATCCACCCTGACTGCCTCCGCGGCACTTCGTGCGCTCCAAGTCAATGCCTCCGCGTCAGCTACCGCCGCCGGTAGATTGGCAGTCCAATCCTCCAAATCGGCTGCTGGTCCTACCCTGAACGCCGTCCAGACTTCGTCCTCCGCATCAGCCGCTGCCACTCGTGCTCTCAGCACACGCGCTGCCCAGCTCTCCGTTCGCGGCCATGTCACCCCTGCGTCCGCCTCCTCATCGTTGTCCCTGCCTCAGCGCCGGTTCGCGTCCCACGAGTCTGGCGCTCAGACCATGACGGTCCGTGAGGCACTCAACAGTGCTATGGAGGAGGAGATGCTGCGTGACGATTCCGTCTTCATTCTGGGTGAAGAAGTTGCGCGATGTGAGTCGTAGTTTCACCATCCTAAGGGAAGTGCGCTGATAAGCTCAGAGTGCTGACCAAACGCGTCGCAATCACTCTTCAGACAACGGAGCCTACAAGGTTTGTGACATCCGGTTTCTGCTCAAATACTGTCACCGCATACCTCAATTGCAGTTCTGATGCGCTTTTTCTACTTTACAGGTCACCAAAGGACTGCTCGACAAGTTTGGCGAGCGTCGTGTCATCGATACGCCCATTACTGAATCTGGATTCACTGGCTTGGCCGTCGGCGCGGCTCTGAGCGGTCTTCGTCCCATTTGCGAGTTCATGACCTTTAAGTGAGTCACACTTCTGATCTGGGGACTTTGCGCTTATGCTGACAAGTGCTGCGTGCCTGATGCTTTGCAGCTTCGCGATGCAGGCCATTGACCAGATCATCAACAGTGGTATGTATGCGCCTTTCTTCCTCATGGGCCAGATGTCAGAATGTTCACGCGTCTTCAAAATTCACAGGTGCCAAGACGTACTACATGTCCGGAGGAAACGTGCCATGTCCCATTGTATTCCGAGGGCCCAACGGCGCTGCTGCTGGTGTCGGCGCACAGCATTCCCAGGACTTCGCCGCATGGTATGGTCAAATCCCCGGTTTGAAAGTTGTCAGCCCATGGAACGTGGAAGATGCGCGTGGTCTCCTCAAGGTGAGGTCAAAAGACGCGTCTCGCTGTTTGTACATAGACAGACGCTGATAAGCTGCGCTCTGTCACAGTCCGCCATCCGGGATCCCAACCCCGTCGTCGTTCTGGAAAATGAGATCATGTATGGCCAGTCCTTCGAGGTTTCCAAGGAGGTTTTGTCCGAGGACTTCCTGATCCCTATCGGCAAGGCCAAGATTGAACGTCCCGGAAAGGACATCACCATCGTCTCTCATTCGATAGGTCTCAACCACGCCCTGTCTGCAGCAGAGACCCTGAAGAAGGAAGAGGGCGTCGAGGCAGAGGTGATCAACTTGCGCTCGATCCGGCCGCTGGACATCGAGTCGATCATCAAGAGTGTGAAGAAGACAAACAGGCTGGTCACTGTTGAGGGTGGCTTCCCCTTCTGCTCGATTGGAAGCGAGATTTGCGCGCAGATCATGGAGTCTGAGGCATTTGACTACCTGGATGCGCCAGTAGAACGCGTCACTGGTGAGCCTGCGCGTGCCCGAGCGTAAATCTCTGAGTCTTGTCATTGCTGACCATTTGTGCTCCTTCACGTGTCTAGGTGCGGATCTGCCCACTCCTTACGCGACCAACCTGTGAGTATCGACTGGCACAGCAGGGAGACGCGTGTGTTCCAGATGCTGATTGTATCTTGTCTATATACAAACAGGGAGGCACTGGCATTCCCCGACGCGCCTCTGGTAGTGAGGGTCGCCAAGCGGGCTCTGTACCGCTCTTGAACGGGAGTGGTCCTTGTCATCATGTCATGGTTCATTGTTGCCCTCCTTCACCAGCATACACTTGCCTCAGTCTCCAGCATTGTTCTTTCTCCCGTCCGCTCAGAGCTTCTTTTCAACCTGATACATACCAACTTTAGACTGCTTCCTTCTCTTGCGCCCTTTTGCGACCTTTTTGACGCGCAGACATGCACCAGATTCCTGAGACATGGCTCATAAAGTTTGCTCGAGCCATCCTACAAACTTGCGCGCAATCTGCTCTTCCACGTCAACAGGCGCACCATCTGGCTTCTTCGCCGGGGTCACCGCTCCTCCGCTCCCTCCTCCACCTGCCTGTCCCGCTCCACTCCGGATCGAGCGCGTGTCAGCGTCTCGGGCACTAGCGATCTCGCTTCCGCTCGCCATACCCGTAGAGTGCATCTTGACGAACTGACGTCGCAATCTCTGGAGTGCAGAGAGAGTTAGTGGCCGATCAGCTACCGAGGCTGGGAGCTTGAGATTCAAGTTGGTGTAGGGTGGGATAGGAATGGAGCTCGAGGGTGAGGCTGCAGATGCTGAGAGGACGTGGGTAATGGTTGCTTGCGTGACTGTTTCTAGCGCAGATAGGTAGTTTGACGTCGTTTGTCGGTGCTATGATTATAGAACAGCAAAGGGGCACTGTTCAGTACGTGGCCTCGAAGGCTCCAAGGTCGAGAAGGCACTCACAGGTACCACTACCGATGGCGCTTTCCTAGGCGCGGACTCTGTAGCCGATTTCCAGATCTCGTCGAACGGGATCGCATCTGGGTCATTGACGCTCGCTGAGCTACCTTGAGCTTGGGAAGCACCGGAAGACGCAGTCGATGATGAAGGTATTGGTGGAGCAGACTTGACCAGGAAGAGGGGCGAGTCCCACCGTGTCATTGCATTCGGCTCCTCGTAGCGCTTCATCATGTCATCAATGCTACGAAGCAGAGGAGGCAGTATCGATTCAGCCGCGCAAGCAAGAGAAAAAGGGCAGCAGGGCAGAAGGAGCAGCTCACGTATCGTCATCGTAAGAGTCGGCGCCTGTCGCTCTCCTCTCTGTATTCCTCCGCTTGCATTCTTCTGGAGACGCATAGACGTGCAGCTGGGTAGGTCAGGAGGAGGAGAAGCATGAGCTTGAGATCATTGTCCGAGCGAGCAGATGATGACTCACGCTCACGCAGCGGACACCCTGCTCTCTTGCAGCACACCAGAGTTGGTATCTGAAGCCCTTGATGTTGAGTCCACTGCCGCCGTCAGCAAGGACGAGCACATCTTTGCCCAAAGCCCTCGAGACTGCCGACAGATATGACGCGCGTGCAGGTTTCTCTTGAGTTTGGAGGGCGTATGCTGATCGAGGAGTGTGTACAGTGTCGTCGGACACGATCTGGATCCGTCTCGGTATCGCTGCAGGTGTTGAGGACGAGACTGAGGCCGACGGAGCTGAGGCAGCTGCGATGCGGGCTTGAAAGTCGGACTGGAGCGAAGCGCAGACCGAGGTCCGCCCCGAGCATGGTAAGCCGCTTACGATGACCAATGCCATGGCTTGTAATGGCTGGATTGTGTGCTGCAAGGTCCCAAGATGGTCGAGGTCGACTCGATATGCAAACCCAAGAAGATCTCAAAATGTTGAAATCTTCGCAGTTCGCACAGCCCCGCGACCAACACGTCTACCATTCACTGATTGCAGTTCAGCGAGCACAGCGTCCCGTCCTTCATCAATTGCTCTACGATGGCAGAGGAGAGTTATTCTGCTACCGCCGTCCGACACGCGGACTTCATGCTCCTGGGCACAGAGCCTTAAAAAGCAATCATCAGCATCTCATCTGCGCTTGGACTGCTGGTCTGGGCGTCCATCGCTGATCCGTCGGGAGCTGACCATTTCTGTCCTTTCCACTGTGTAACTCTGCTTCCACAATGTCATGGACCGCATTTCGCACAGCATCAGCCATCAACCTGCAGCTGCCAAAAGCAGCAGTGCCCAGAACGCATTCCGAATACTTCGTATGGACGGCCACCATCGAGCCGTGAACTTCCGCCAGTCTGACAGCACGCTCTCTGATCGACAAAGCGGACTGCAAACCTAACGCCATCAGTCGGAGTCTTCCCACCCCATACCCCACCCTTTGAGCTGCCCGCTTGTCATCGTCGCAGATCCAGATCTGAAAGCTTACGAGCCGGTCTCAGTGGTCCATGCAAGGCTCGATGACTGCGATAGTGCTTTGAGCCACCGATGGATGCAGTGGTCCACGATTTCGCAGAAGGAGTAGTTGCGCCTGGCTGAGAGGTGGTTTCGGAATATTACAACCACGCACACTATTCCTAGACGAGCTTGCTCCGCAGCAGACTGCATTTCGCTCGGATCGTAGCTGTTTTCGCTCTGGCGTTCCTGCCCCCACGGAAGCTGTGCTTCGTGGGCAAAACATGGCGGGCTGAAGGGGAGCACCTTGTCGGCAGACGCGGTCTCGCCCTCTCGGGCAAAGGCTCCCTGCTCTAGCCTCCGCCTGTGAGTGTACACAGACCGCAAAATGATCGACATTCCCCGATCAGCACTGGCTCATGGCTGGGCTCGAGGATTTGTTTGTTGAATGTTTCACATCGTCTCCCTTTGTTTGTCGGACTCGCCTCCTTCCTCCATCTCGACGACAAATCTGGATATGAGTACATTGCACCTCATCGTCGTGCAAAGAGACCATGTCTTACATCATACACCCATTGGACTGCCGCATCAATATTGTCGAGCATTCCCGACTTCCCTTCCCTGAATTACAGCAGTCGAAGGAGGCTCACCGCTAGCACCCAAGCATCTTCTTGGAGGGACATTCCTCTAAACAGCCATTCTGTTGCACTTAAGAGATATAAGAACCGGGCATGCTGGCCATCGCACGAAAATCGTCCTTTCGCTCACTCTCCTTTTGCTCCACTTGCTTTCAGTGCCTCCTTGCTAATCATGTATACCCTGCCCCTTCCTCAGCTCGTCTCCCTGGCCCTCGCCGTCGCCGGACTCGCCGCCAGTCCCGCACAGGCCTCACCCTACCGCCAGCATTCAGGCCTCGTCCTTCTCGACATTCGCCAAGCCGGAAACGGAACGGTGACCGAGAATTGCGCCGACGGAGACTCGGTCGTGTATACTCCTTCTGCGAACAATGGCCCGGGCGCACCCTCGGAGATCTCGTTGAGCAAAGAGTACCAACAGGCCAAGGTCCTCACCAGCATCAAGCTCGCATTCCCTCAAGGCCTGGACGCTTCGTCCGTCTCCACTCTGAATGTGAGTGAAAGGGTTCCTAACCAGTCGACAGTTTGAAAGTGACAATTGCTGATACTTGGCGGGAATCTTCATGGACATAGTGCCAAATCAACAACGGCACGTCTGCCCCCACACAGGACCAGAAGCTCGCCCTTACGCTACCAATCACCTGTACGGCTACAGCGACGGGCGGCTCTGGTGGTGGCGGAGCCGGTAGCGGAAGCAATCCAGCAGGCACCGGCGCCGGAGCTGGCGGTGACGGCGGCAATGGTGGTGAGGGAGCTGGCACCGGTGGATCAGGAGGCAACGGCACTGGTGGTGGCTCCGGCGGTGACGGTGCTGGCGGCGCAGGCCAAGGCGGTGCTGGAGGAGGTGGAAACGGATCCGCAACTGGCGCTGGTGCTTCTGGCGGTGACGGTGCTGGTGGGTCAGGCCAAGGCGGTGCCCCCGGAGGTGGAAACGGATCCGGTACTGGAGCTGGTGGGGCAGGCCAGGGCGGTGCCGGCGGAGGCAGCGGAACCGGAGCTGGAGGAGCTGGCTCCGGCACTGGCGCAGGAGGAAACGGCTCCGGCACTGGAGCTGGGGAAGGAAATGGCAACGGCAGCGGAACTGGTCTCCTTCCAGTCCCTGCTCCAGGCGCCTCGGGCACTGGCAACGGCACCGGCACCGGTGCTGGATCAGGAAACAGCACGGCTCCTGGCGGTGCTTCTCCGACCTCGTCAGCGGGCAACGGAGGCGCTTCTGGTGCGAATGCATCTGGTGGCGGCCAGCAAGGCGGTGCCATGGCTGCTCTCGTCTTGCCGGGAGGCTCCACTGTTCTCGCCGCGCTTGCTCTCAACGCTCTCGCGGCAGGTCTGGCCGTCACTCTTCTCTGAAATCTTCCACACAGCAACGAGAAATGTACTGTAACCACTCCTTAAGCAATTTTACAAACTGTATCAGCGCCTTGTGTTGCTAGGGCTCCACCGCGCAGTGGTGACCTCAGTCCAGCAAGGAGAAACTTCCCTTCTTCCCCTCTTACTTGCGAATCGGGAACGCGTCCGGCAAGGCCTCTGAGGTTGCAAAATGATGGTGATTTGGTAGTCGAACTTGACAGAGACGACGCTACGCGCGTGCGACAGTGAATCAACTGATGGCTGGACGACGTTGCTGCAGCCTCATTTTCGCCTGCCCTCTTCCTTTCCCTCGTCTCCGTTCACGCTCAACTCGGCCATCTTGCCGTTGACCTTATCGCCTGCTGAGGAGCCATGTCCATCAATAGTCTCATGATCGTCCTCTCCGTCATCGCTGTTTGCTCGACCACCGTGCTCATCGCCGTCTTCCGAACGTTGATCGCGGTTGTAATTCTTCATGTATTCGGCCATGTCGAACTGTGGAAAGAAAGTTGATTGATGTCAGCAATCATTCCGAGTTTTCTTCCAAGCAACAAGGGCCCCGGTCATCTGTGCGAATACCGTCCACTCACCTCATCACCGTCATCTTCGTCATCTTCCTCGCCCGCAAAGAAGTCTGCGTTCAGCTCGAACATCTCCCTACCACTCAAGCCTGCCATCTTGTTCGCAGCCGCCTGCATGGCCTTCTTGTTCCTCTCCGCCTCCTCTTGTGCCGCCTTGCGATCGAGACGATTCTGTTTCCATGCAGCAAAGGATTCTGGTGTCACGGGTGTGAGGTCTTTGCCGAGCTTGTGTCGTTCGACCTCGAGGAAGTCTTCCAGTGTAATCTCGTTCTCCTTCTCCGCTTCAGCAAGGGCTTTCTTCTGCGCTTTGAGTACTGTGAGACACATAAAGGTGGAAGTCTTTCCATCAGCTGTCTGCTCTACACTAGCGGGCGCAAGTACATCAACATACCGAAACCTGTTCCAAGCAAGATTCCAGAGGACAATGGAACAAAACGTAAGATCTCATGCACAAAAACACGAGGGCGTCCAATCGTTGATGGTTGAACATACCAGGTGGCAGCGCGTGTCGGTACATGCAGTTTTGGCCGTTTGGACATTCCTGAAGCAGATGAGAGCCCAGGTCAGCGGACTGATCGAGAGGGCCTACTATATGAGCACACTGCGACTCACCCAGAACCATCCATACTTGCTCTCCTCCACAGCTTGCAAGAAGAATTTGCAGACCTTGTCTGTTGGAGCAACCAAAAGTCGGAGCTGTCAGCACTTGTCGCCCAGGAAGGTCAATGTAGAAGTTTCTTGCCTCAGAGTACTCACCCGTTGTTGTCTTTGGGTTTCCGTGCTTGCTCAAGATGACACTATCCAGCTTGGCTTGATCCCATCCCTCCATCGTGCCTCCCTTCTTTGCATCGCCGGAGGATCCCACCACATTCCCATCAGCGTCTCGGGTATCTGTATACAGATCCTTCTTCTCCACTTTCCGGCCGGCATCATGCGAGTGCGCATACTTGCATTTGAGCGCGCTCTTGTCGCAGCGCCCATGCTTCCAAAACTCGCAGACGACCGTCTTGGGATCGACTCCGAAGGGGACCTTTGGCTGAATGATGGTGAAGAGCGCAGCTTCCTCTTTGCGAGCCTTCTCCGCTGCTGCTTTCAGCTTCTTCTCTTCTTCCCTTCGTTTTTCTTTGGCCAAATCTTCTTTCGTCTTGCCGGCCATGGCTTGTTGCTGCTTGATCTGGGCCATGGCTCGCTGTGTGGCAGCGCCCTCTACCGGCAGCGTGGAGAATCAGATATCAGCTCACTAGCCATCTTCAAAATTTGCTGTGCACCGCATGCTTGCTTACTCTTGTTCTTCATGCCGAAGGTCTTGTCGACCTTGACAGAGTCGCTTTTCTTCTTCTCTTGCTGTTTCTTTGGCGGCATCTTGCTCTACGATCGCTGGTGAGGGCACACTTATGTTCAAGGGGTGCGACGAAGCCGGCTTAGAGCCAGCGGGTAGATATCCTCGGGCGTGAGTAGGCGATGCCACAAGCTGTTGACGATGGCAAGGACTGCCTTGAGAGAATTTTGGGAGTTCCTTGCTTTGGTAGCGTCGTGTGAGCGAGCGCATCATCGACGTCAAGAACCAGAGCTTCCTCACTCGGCCGACACAATTCTCGGAGCGTTCTTCAACGTGACGTCACGTGCAAGACATAAATTTTGGAAGCAATGGAAAGTGACTCCCCATCTTCTTATCTTTCTCCAGCAACCAGGCAGCACCGACACCAACACCAACACCAACACTCCAAAGCAAGATGTCAGGCTCTTCGGCACCAGCAGCAACCAAGCTATGGGGCGGTCGCTTCGCAGAGGCGACTGCTGAAATCATGCAACGCTTCAACGAATCCCTGTCATATGACAAGACACTGGCGCAAGAAGACATCAGAGGCTCTCAGGCGTACGCCAGGGCCTTGGTCGGTTGCAAGATCCTTACAGAATCAGAGCGGGATCAGATCGTCAAGGGCCTGGACGAAGTCGGCAAGGAGTGGGCAGCGAACACCTTCAAGATTGATCCTGCCGATGAGGACATTCACACCGCAAACGAGCGCCGTCTCAAGGAGCTCATCGGGCCCGTCGCTGGCAAGCTCCACACCGGACGCAGCAGGAACGACCAGGTTGCGACCGATGTGCGTCTCTGGATGATGAACCAGGCTCGGGATATCGAAGAGCTCCTGATCGTCCTGATCCGCGTCGTCGTCTCTCGAGCTCGCTCAGAGATTGACCACCTGATGCCAGGCTACACCCACCTCCAACGAGCTCAGCCCATCCGATGGTCCCACTTCCTTCTCTCCCACGCCGCTTACCTCCACGGAGACCTCGAGCGTCTGCGCGCGCTCCGACCGCGCATCTCTGTCCTTCCCCTCGGAAGCGGTCCTTTGGCGGGCAACCCCTTCGCCGGCCTCGACAGACACGCCATTGCCAAAGATCTCGGCTTCGAGACGGTGGGCACCAACAGCATGCACAGCGTGTCGGACCGCGACTTTATCATCGAGTTCCTGATGTGGGCTTCGCTCTTCACGGTCCACCTCTCCAAGCTGTCGGAGGACTTGATCATTTACTCCTCCTCCGAATTTGGCTTTGTCCAGCTTAGCGACGCGTTCAGCACGGGCTCGTCCATCATGCCCCAGAAGAAGAACCCAGACTCGCTCGAGCTCCTCCGGGGCAAGTCGGGACGTGTCTTTGGACAGATGTCGGGCTTCATGATGACCCTGAAGGGTATTCCCTCGACGTACAACAAGGATCTGCAAGAGGACAAGGAGCCTCTGTTCGATGCTGTCGACACTGTCAAGGCGTGCTTGCAGATTGCGGCCGGCACGATCTCTACATTGAGCATCTTCCCCGAAAAGATGCGCGCCGCGCTGACTCCCGACATGCTCGCAACCGACCTCGCAGACTACCTGGTTCGCAAGGGAGTAAGTAATGCACCACTGTTCCGCCTCTGCCCTCTGTGATGGACACCGTCAGCCTTGACACGCTCTACTGTTGCAAGATCATACTGACTCTTCCTGTCTCTGCTCTCCATAGATTCCCTTCAGAGAAACGCACCACATCTCGGGCTCCGCCGTCCGCCTCTCGGAGTCTCGCAACATCCCGCTCTCTGCGCTGACCTTGGAGGATCTCCGCACTCTGAACCCTGCGTTTGAGGAGGATGTCTCCAAGGTCTGGGATCTGGAAGAGTCGGTCGAGCGCAGGAACGCGGTCGGGGGTACCAGTCGCCGCGCCGTGCTTGAGCAATGCGAGCGTATCGAGGCCGAGCTGGGCAATGTCGGAAAAACGGCCGCTCTCTAAAGAACTGAGCGGGTTCCAACTTTGCCCCAGCGCGGGCCCGGTCCGTCACCTCGCACAATGCTCTCGCCTGGTCTTTCTTTTCGAATAATAGCTTCTAATCAAGTCATACGATAGAGACACAAGGAAAGCGAATGTGGTATTTTTGATCATCATGGTGGCACACTGTTCGAGGGAAGTACAGGGACCCAGCGAAGAGAGTCGCTGGCGGAAGCAGAAAGACAGAGGGGTACTGAGAACTGCTGGAGCGGAGTTCGGGAACCAGTTCCAATAATCAATGAGAGAGGGGAAGAGCCAATACCCCCAAAGTCAAGAATCTCGTTCGATGTTTTATGTTCGCAGCATTCGCTCCTTGTCGCATTTCTAGTGCCGTATCTTTACCCAATGGACCGGATCAGATCGTCAGGACCAAATCAAAGCCGGGAGCGGGCACCGAGGACGATGGCGAGCAGGGCGGCGAGCAAAGCGAGCCTTCGCAACACTGAAGTTGGCTACTGTACGTGAAGCGGCGGGGTGCGACCGGGGTTGTTACCAAGAGCGACAGAGGGTAGGTGGGGGAATGGCATCAAGTCAACCCTTGCGTAAGATGCGGTGACATATGTGCCAAAGGATGTGTCACATGCTTTTCTGAGCGCTACTCACTGCCTTGGTGATCCGTGCGTGTGGGTTCGAGGGCCGGCCGAAGTTGGCAGGCTCGCTGGTGAGAGCTCTGAACTTGGCGAGCTCGAACCTGAGATTGGAAGAAAAGCAAGGAATGTCAGCTTCTTGGTTCGTGCACGCCGCATGAATTGCATCGGCACGGTTCCAGCAGGGCCTCTGAATCACTCACTTGGTGTACGGGCTGAGGAGAGGAGTCAAGAAAGAAAGGTGATGAAGACGCGATCAATTCTAGAGGATCCAGATTCATCAGCTGACCCAAACGTGTACTTACGGATACCGTCCCTTCATGATCATCTCAACAATGCGGCCGAGAATGCCGGTTTGTGGGGCAAGGATGACGGCGCGCTCGTGGGTGAAGCACTCAAACGAAGCCTTGCCGTGGTAGTTGCCGTATCCCGACGGGCCCGTTCCTCCGAAGGGCAGGCTCTTGATGGTAAAGTGGATGAGCGTGTCACCCTCGATGGCGGCACCGGATCGGGTGTTCTCGAGAATATAGTTGGTGACGGAGCGCTTGCCGGAGAAGATGTACAGGGCCAGCGGTTGGTCGCGAGCGTTGATGAACTCGACGGCCTCCTTGTAGGACTTGACGGGCACAATGGGAAGCAAGGGGCCGAAGATTTCGCCCTGCATGAGGCTGTCGTCGGGGCTGACGTCGGTGAAGACGGAGGGCTCGATGAAGCGGGTGTTCGCATCCGAAGCACCACCGATGGCCAGGGTGGCCTTGCTGTTCTTGGTAATCTCGGTGAGGCGCTTCCAGTGGCCGTCGGAGATGATGCGGGAGTACGAGTCGGAAGACTGGACGCCCTCGGGGTAGAACTGCTTGTATGCCTTCTTGAGGTGCTCGACGAGCTTGGCCTGGACAGAGGCGGTGCAGAGGATGTAGTCGGGAGCAATGCAGGTCTGACCGCAGTTCAGCGTCTTGCCCCAGAGCAGACGGCTGGCAGCCGAGGACAGGTCGGAGGACTCGTCGACATACACGGCCGACTTGCCGCCGAGCTCGAGAGTGACGGGCGAGAGACTCTTGGCAGCCTTTTCGGCAATGATGCGGCCGACGAGACCGGATCCGGTGTAGAAGATGTGCTCCCATCGCTGGTCGAGCAGGGCGGTGGTTTCGGGCACGGCGCCGTTGATGACTCTGCTGGTCTCGGGGTCGAGGTACTTGGGCCAGAGGTCGGCGAGGAGCTGTGCGGTGTGGGCAGCAAGCTCGGAAGGCTTGAGGACGACAGTGTTACCGGCCGCAATGGCACCGACGACGGGGCCAATGGTGAGGGAGACGGGGTAGTTCCATGCGCCGATGACGAGCACGGTTCCCTTGGGCTCCCTTCGGATCTGGGTGGTGTGGGTGGCCCATGCGAAACCGGACCAGACGTTCTTTGGCTTGGCCCAGGAGTCGATGTTCTTGACGGCGTTGACAATCTCGGTCTGGGTGCTGAAGATCTCTGCGAGGTAGGTCTCAAAGTCGGGGCGGCCGAGGTCCTTCTGGAGGGCCTCGATGATGGCCTTCTCGTTGTCCTTGATGAGGAAGTAGAGCTGTTGGAGTTGGCGCTTCCTGTATGCGACGGGGCGAGTCTTGCCCGAGATGAAGGAGGCACGGAGCTCGTTGACAGTGACAGGGACGCTGTCGACGCTGGCAAACTTGACGACGGATGTGCTCATGTTGAGTTGATGCAGTTCGCAGTGTGGGTGGTGGACGGGGGCGAAGAGTCGAGTGCCCGCGAAGAAAGTCGTGCCTCAGCAGTATTTATTGCTTGTGTGGAGCAAGCAGCGGGCAAGGCGGCATCCGCAGCACTCTAATCAAATACACGAGATGGATCTACTGTAGACATCTGTCTTTCTTGCCTCCCATCAGAGGGCGCGCTTGCACCCGGGCCGCGAGACTGCCTTGGCTGCGCAAGGTGAAGAGCATGTTGGCAGACGGACACTTTCTTCTGTCATCACACAATTGACTGGCTGGCTTGCCCTCCTGCTGCTGATCGGCCATGGCTGGCTGGGGCTGGTCACCAGATGCATTGACCGAGGTTGTTGGAGTACATAGTGTTTCATCCAACTTGCTCTCTCTCTCTGTCCTTCGCTAGCCTCGACCGGCAATGAAAACGCAGCGTTGTCCGACCAAACAGAGGTGTGTCTGCGTTCTCTCGCTCGTGAAATTGGTGGCAATCGTTGCATCCTGGGGAAGAAGGCGGGGTCGGGGGTCAAGCATCTCGTACGGCCGTAAGCTGCGCAATAAGGTTCAGGTCACGTGTTATTCGTACGCGCCTCAACAGAGAAAGAGCAACACCGAGATCAACAAGTTGGCCAAGCTCGTTCCTTGTTCACCGCGTTCTGCTTCGACTGTTGGACGGGGACAGGACAGGCAGGACTCTGTGAGCCACGCCCTCTCTCTCTCTCGCGCGACAACAACAACAACCAGCGCAGGATCCAAACACTCGACTCGAGAGCAGACGCGTCCCCGGCACCGTCTCGGAGCCGCGACGCGTTCACACAGCAAACACCACAACATCCCAATTTCGCTCAAACTCCCGTCATCTAATCAAGGACTAACATCTCATCTCATTTCCCAACACACAGAACCACCCCGATGTCTCATCGCTTTTCTACCCTTGCAGGATTTCACCAGGATGAGGGCGATTCCACTGCACCAGCAGACGCCTCCACCACCAGATTGGGCATGTCAACCGCAGGACCAGGAAGAGGCGCAGCTGGCCGAGCTGGCCTCCTCGCCGATCTCTCCGAAGAGAGTTTGAGCATCGGCGCCCACTTCAATGCCGCCACTGGGGCAGGAGACACAGCAGCTGCAGCAGCTGCTGCACCATCACCACCACCAGTATCAGGCCCACAGGCAGGAACCACTCCCCCTATTCGACCCCCTCAGTCACCGGCGAGAAAATCATCGGCTGCCCTTGCCCAAGCACGGGCAAAGCTTGCCCAGGATGAGGCAGATCAAGGCACACCGAAAATAAGAAGCAATACTGCGCTTCCGCCCCTTCCGAACGATGCACCCACTACCACACAGCAGCAGAACAGTGGGCCCTCAGCTTTCCAGGCCAACAGGATACCGGCAGGTAGGGTCGCAGCCGCATCTCGAGCCAACGGTCCTCCCGGCCTCGACTACGACGATGACGACGATGACGTCGAGGTCGAAGAGAGCCTGTTCGAAACCGACGACGCCGAGCGGCTCCGACGAGCTCAGGTCGACCTCTCAGCTGGTATGGACTCAGCCATGGTCGGCTCAGACGCACCTTCTGATTCAGGCATCTTTGGGCCCCGAGGCGTCGCTGCCGCTCTCAACAAACGTCGTGGAGGCGCGGCAGGGATCAGCATGAAGTCGGCACAGGATCGAATCAGTGCATTGACTCAGGAACGAGACGACCTCAAGATCGAAGTCGACTTCCATCGGCGCAAGATGACCCCGGACGCAATGGGGATCGAGCTCCTTCGAGTCAAGAAGGAGCTCCTCATCAAGATCAACCAACTACAGATGTACCAACAGCTGCTCAAAAATCAGGACAAGACGGTTAGGGAAGCCTCGAGGCTTGTCGCTCGATGGGGCGGCAAGGACCCCAAACTGGAAGCTGCCAAGATGTCCGAGTTGGAAGCCAAGGCCAATGCTGAGCAGGAGCGCGCAAATGCGGAGAGGCAGGCTCGAATCAAGGCCGAGGAGGAGTTAGAAGAGCTGCGAAAGCGCCAAGCAGAGGAGTCTGGTCGGGTCAACGCCAGTGTGAGTATTGCACCGCATACAGCTAACAGTGATCGCACACGGCTGACGACACATCTTCCATTTATGTGGTGACTCAGGAACTGGAACGCGTTCAACAAGAATTGGAGGACGTTAAGGCGGACCGAGACGACCTTCTGGTTGAGGTTGACAGGTTGCGCGACCGCACTGCACAGAGCGATCGGAGCTTGAGCAAGCGCGAAGAGGCCGAGCGTATGCGCGAAGAACTGGAGGATCTTGAGCACGTGAGTGAAGCGTCCCTTGTTGTTATTCCCGTGATGGCAATGCTCACTCTGCACTCGCCCTACCCGCGGCAGGAGCTGGCCGATGCCAAACAAGCGAACAAGAAGCTCGCGAGCCGTCACGACGCCTTGGTGGCCGACCACGAGCGACTCCAGCGCGACTACGACCGTCAACGCAGCACTCTGCGCGACCACGAAGATCGTCAACACGCGCTCGAGCGCGAGCTCGACGCTTCCGTCGTCCGCTTTGAGAAGGCCGACGCAATGCGGGAGGAAGACTGGGGTCGGACGCTCGATGAGGAGCGCGAGGTGCACGCCAAGGCGCTCGACGAGCTCCGAGACGAGCTGGCTGAGGCCCGGCTCGAGGTCGAGCAGCGTCAGTCGGACATTGAGGCGCTCGAGGCAGCGCGACAGGAGGAGTCGGATCGGATGACCGATCTGGAGTACGAGTTGGGTGGGTTCAGAGAGAGGAATGGCGAGTTGGAGGAAGACTTGAAGGAGGCGCTCGCGACTTCTGAGAGTCTGGGTGCAGAGCTGGAAGAGTATCGAGAGGCAATGGCGGAGATGGAGGATGAGTTGGCGAACAAGGCGGAGCTGTTAAAGCTCAGAGATGAGGAGGTGGCTGATGCCAACAAGGAGCTGCAAGCGGTGAGTGCCTGATCATCTCTGGATTGACAAACCCTCCGCTGATGCCGTTTCCGATGATCATCACAGCACGCCGAACGCGTGTACGAGCTGGAAATGGCCCTTGAAGATCGCCACAAGGAAGTGGCAGAACGTGACGAGGAAATGGAACGCATGCAACAGGAAGCCAACGACCTCGCCGATGAGAATGCTCAACAGCTCAAATCATACAAACACAAGATCCAAGACGCAAACGCTGCCTTGGCCGATCTCGAATCCCAGCTCGAGGTTGCGCTCGATGCGAAGCACAGCGCGGAGAACGCTTTGGAAGAGGCGAGGGAACAGATGGAGAAGGCGCAAGATGCGGAGGAGGCGATGCGGGTTGATTACGAGAAACTTGATGAGAAGGTCACCGAACTGCTGAGAGATCTGCAGGAGGAGGAGGATCTGAAGGAGGAGGCTGTTCGGGCGGGTGAACAGAAATATCAAGAACTGGAGGAGCAGATGAAGCAGACGGTGAAAGAGAAGGAAGAGGTAAGTTGTCCGCAGATATCCCCGAACGCGAACCACCGCTTTGCATGGCTGACTTCCACAACTCTGTGGCCTAGGCACTGCGATCGGTCCAAGCCGAGCTCGCTTCGACAAAATCAGCATTGGAGGCCAGCAAGGCCGATGTTGACAAGATTCAATCCAGCTTGCGGAATGTCGAGAGCGAGCACTCACGGCTTGGCTTTGCCACTGCAAATGACAAGCACTCGCTCGAACTCGAGCTTGACCGGCTCAAGCGGGATCTGGCCAGGTGTGAGGCAGATTTGGACCGGGTCAGACGGGATCTGGACCGGAAAGATGAATCGCTGCGGGAGCGTGACCAATTCTTGGAGAAGGCTGTGAGTCAGAATGTATGCGGTCGTCTACTTACAAGCAAGTCGCTCAATGACCCCTCCTTGACTGGCACCAACAGCGATCCGAGATCGCAGATCTGCGCAGTCAGCACGCACAGGAGCAGCAATCATTACTCGGCGTCCAGGACCGATTCGAGACGCAACAGCGAGCATTGAAAGAGGCGCGCGAAGAGTCTGAACGTCTGCAATCACGACTGGACGAGCTGGAGCTGGCGTACAAGAATGGCGAGGTGCAGACGCAGGCTTCAGAGCATGAGACGCGGAATCAGCTCACGGAGCGGAACACGCTCCTACTGACGATATTCCAGTACCTTGGGAAGATCCTGGGTCCGGAGAAGTCGGCAAACGGAACACCTGTAAGTTCCGTTGACCCCCATATTCGCAATATTCCCGAAATCCGACAGCTGACTTCCTAATGCTTGATGGTCAAAAGCGGAGGAAAGGGGATAATGACCCTCGGCCCTTCAACAATTTCCCCGTCTTTCACGAGAGTCTCATTGGACGCCTGCGGAGAATATCTGAGATCCAATCGACTTTCGAGACCAGATCCAGGGAAATTGAGCTCAAGCTGAGCGAGCAGTTGAGGTGAGTCTTGAGCCTATGACAGTCGATTGAATTGGATCCAGGCGCTGAGCCCCTCAACCCTTCCGCAGCACATTAAAACGACAGCAGGAGACACGATTCCGACAGATTGATCGGTTCGAGGTGGCGGTGAAGAACGCAACAGACAAGCAATCACAATGGCGCTCGCGTCTGGTGACAAAGCAAGGCGAGCTCGATGCCGCCAAGTCGACAAATGCAGAACTGCAGCAGCAAATATCGTCGCTCAAGACTCGCTCGGTGCTCTCATCGCCCTCGGCGAATTCCAAATTGACGTCGTTGACGGGCCGGGCGAACCTGGCGGAACGCAAAGCGTCGCAAGCGCAGACGGCTGCCACGCAGGCGGAGGACAAGCTGACAGAGTTCCGATCCAAGGCGAATGAAAGAGAGGCAGCCTGGAAGGCGCAGATCAAAGAGTTGGAGACGAGGTGCAAAGCTGCGGAGGAGAAGGCGAGGAGGGAGAAGCTTGGTGGACGGGAGATTGTGGGTGCTCTCGAGTCCCAAGTCAAGTGAGTTGGAGCTGGAGAGAGGGAGAAGCTGTTGCGGAGGGCGAAAAGAGTATGCTGACCTCCTCACACCATTTTTTTTTTGTGGGCTCTTTGCCTCTCAGTCGTCTCAAGCAGGACAATGAGCTTGCAAAGCGGCGGTCGGCTCAATTGGAGATCATGCTCAAGGATGCCGAAGACGTGTCGAAAAAGCGGAAAGATTCCGATCGCACGACGGCTTGACGTCCGACACTGAATCTGCCAGACCCGTCTTCCATGTGATATTCGTTTACGAGTGCGCCACGGAGGGGCCAGCCGCTTCTATCACCCTTTGCAATTGCAATGATACCAGTCATGTTGTCGGGTCATGTCAAATTGAAAGATGTCCACTCAGCGGAACTCGCAACGGTCCAAGCAAAGGAGTATATTTGACAGGGCTAGAAATACAAATGAGGTGGTCAAGGTTGTCGGAGCGGGATGAAAAAGGTATCAAAAGTGGTCGTCTTCGTTACTTGCTTTCGTTCAGGCGAGCGTACTGGTTCTCGATCTCGGCCACAAAGTCGCCGACGTCGTGGCCTCCAGGGATGGTGCACCGTTTCCATACATTGTCATCCCTCACGCACTGGGTCCCACCCTCGATGAGGATGGTGCAGCTGTTGACAATGTCGAGCTTTTTAGTCTCGGCAATGGAGTCCAGTAGGAGCTTACGGCCGCGCTTGCCATTGACACATTCCGAGATGCCGTCCGGCCCGTCCCAGGTGGGACCGCCCTTGACGGTGTTGAGGCACTCCTTGATGAGCGACTCATCGCCGATGCGCGCCTTGCCGTAGTTCATGCATGCGACAATGTCGAACCACTTGAGCTGTGCCTGGGACGGACTCAGATCGAAATCCCTTCCTGCCCGAGAGGGACGCAGGGCATCGGCCACACAGAGCTGGTGGACGTTTCCCGCACATTCGGCATCGCCGTGCTTGCAGTTGGCACCCCAGCTCGCTGTCGAGTTTGGTTGGCCGATGTAGGTGAGGTGGAGGTTGACTTTGGAGTTGACCCGGTCTAGGATGCGGTCGAGGGTGAGTTCGCAGTAGTGTGCATCGGGGCATCTTGACATGACTCCGGCTGTGATCTTGACCTTGGTCGGTGTGCTTTGCTGATGGAGGGAGAGATCATTCTGGGGGTCGCTGGATTCAGGAGTCGTTCCAAAGAATGGACGCTGGAGCTCTTCGATACCCTCGGCTGAGAAGGGCCGGGCTGAGACTGCATGGCACAGGACTGGTAGGAGGACCGCTGCACTCCTCAGAGCATTGATGTACACCATCTTGTGTGAGACGGAACACGGTGGTGCCAGGTGAGTGTGAAAGATGACAAGTTGCTGCGGTTGGACGACTGTGAGCATCTGATGACGTTCATGATCAAGCTGTGCACCACTTGGTGGCGAAGCAGAGCAGTCACGTGACTGAGATCGGCCTCATCGGTGCTTCAACAAGAGATGGAGTTGGCCGAGCGGTTTGGCGCAGCCGCAGCCGCAGCCGCAGCGTCTCATCACAAGGCCGGCACCGCGGCATTTGTTTGTGTTGATTTCAGTCGCATCATGCGGGCGTGTCGCCAGCAAAAAGTGAGCACGTTCCAAGAACTCAGGAGAGAGGGAGAGAGGAAACTGAGCGCGTCATTCACACCTTTGCAGTCAGTGCGGCAACAACAACAACACACGCGGTGACGCGACAAGGCCAGAACTCACGCGACTCTGGGCCCCTCAAAGAACACGTCCGCAGTGCTCCACTGTGATTTCTCCCCGCGTCCGACCCTTTTCCTTTCACCAACACCATCCACAGCCCACACCAACACCCATCACCACCACCAACCCGTCCTCAACAGACACATTTCCTCCAGAATCTATTTCATCGTCTGATTGGCGTCACGCTTCGGCCATATCGCCTTCCAAGGTACCGGACCATAGATAGACATTCACCTTGCACTCGGTGAAAGCCTCTGGGAGCGAGCTGCAACTTCTCCTGGCCAGGTCCTGACACTCGAGTTGAGCGGACCACACTCCACAATGGTCAACTTCACCCTTCCTGCAGACTCGCCTCTGTGGTCTCCCCATCTCTACCGTCTCCTGCTCATCTCCCTCCTCATCCAACACACGATATGGCACGTCCTCGCCAACACCATCCTCAAGGGACCACACAACCTCAAGAAGCGCTCATGGATCCTCACCACCCTTGCCGCCTTTGTCATGACAGGCGCCAGTCTGCCGTATCTCAAGGATCTCTTCTTACCCCCTGACTCCCTCGGACTCGGTGCAGGGCTTCTACTGCGCGCGCTCAACCTCATCAATCCAATCGGCAACACCTCGCCCCTGCGAAGATATCTCGCCACAAAAGCCATCGAGGCTGCCCACGCCAATGCCCATTGGGAGTTCTTCAGCCTGGCTCAAATCCAGCTCCGAACATACACGGTCACCCATCCGCTTTGCATGTTCTTCATCGCATACCTCCTTTCCGACCTCTTCCTAGGTGCCATCTTCTACCCGACCATGATGAACATTGCCTCCGGTTGGGTCCACCACACCGCATACACCTTCTTCTTCTCCTTTTGGATTCACAGGGGCTGGGGTCACATTGCCGCCACAGCCGCCGTCATGGAGCTGCCCACCGGAGTCATGGGTATCGCCTGTCTCTATCCTCCTCTCCGGTCCAACATGGGCTTCACCATCAGCTTCTTCGCAACGCGCGTCTTCCTCCACTTTGGCATTCTCTGCGCGGTCGCGACCAAGAAGGGCCGCTATGCTCCAGGCATCGACGGTAGCTTGGGACCCCTCATCAGTGTGGCGGTGACCTACCCCATGCATCTCTACTGGGGCTACAAGTGCATTCTCAGCGTGCGCAGACGCATGCGCAAGCGTGCTCTCAGCGAGAAGAGCAGGCTCGAGGAAGGTCTGGCTGCCAGGGATGCGGCTCGGGCGAAAATACTCGAGGCTGCCGACTTACAGTCTCGAAGGAAACCGACCTTGGCCGAACATCTGCGCCTTCAACTTCCCCAGCTGGCCGCCAATGCTGGTCGCTTCTTCAACGGTCTGGCTCCACCCGACACGACATCGGCTCTCAACACTCCTGCTCTGACTCCTACGGGTGGGGCCAGTCCTATGCTGGCCAGCTTTGGCGCTTCCGCCCCCGTTGCCGTTCTGTCAAAGGCAGCACGCGCGGCTGCGGATCGTCTGGGCAGACGCAAGCGATCGTCTTCCTCCATTGCTGGCTCACTCAGCGAGGCGGAGAGCGAATCCTCTGAGCCTTTTGCGACTTCTTCGGCTTTCAAGCGACGGGCGTCCTTGCCTGGCAGCTCCAAACGGCACTCGACTGGTGGCACAGCTACGTCCACTCCCTTTGTCACCGCGGCCGTCGTTCCCTCCGACGCTGGTCCAGATGCATTCAACAAGACACCCTTCCTCGCTATCCGATCTCAGGCCGAAACTACGGACCGGGCTCGAAGACTGGTGGCCGACGCCTTGCGCAAGGCGTGGAATCAACGCGCGCCCGAGTCGTGGAAGCGAGAGTGGGAGGAAGAGGAGCGTCGTGATCGCAAGGAGCGAGCAAAGCGGGCCAAACGGCGAGCCGATGCTGTCAAGGCGAAGAAGGCGGCCAAAGAACAAGCGGCCGCTTCGAGCGCTGTCAGCTCGAAGCGTGGCTCGCGAGCACAGTCACAGCGTGCCAGTCTCGACGGCGGCGCGAGACTCAGTCTCGATGGCACGACCGATGTGGGCGAGGTCAGCACGCCGTCGAGCTTTGAGTCTGCTGCGGTGGACGAAGTGGAGATGTCGGCCATCTTTGAGGATGCTCTAGATGCGCTCGAAGATGAAGATTTTGCGCCCGCCTCCTACACGGATGCAGAGGACAGCGCCTGGTCTGGCTTTGATGACGATGTCTCCGTCTTCCACCTGGACGAGAGTTCGACGGAGAATCACGATGAGGATCTGGACGAGGAAGCGGCCGAGGCTGCCGCGCTGAGCAAGATGGACAGGAGGAAAGCGGCGGCGCGCCGAGCGATCATCCGGGCTGTTCGACGAGCCATCAATGGTCGGGAGCCCACCAGTGGCTCTGACCTCGATGATGATGATGATGATGATGACCTCGATATTGACGATGATGAGGAGGATCAGCTCGATCTCATAGAAGATGTCGAGGGAGATGCCTCGGATGAGGACGAGCAGCCTATCGACGAAAACGACTTTTTCGCACAAGCGGCCCGACAACAGCGTCGTGCCGAGCGAGCAGAAGCGCGGGCAAAAGCTGCAGCGGCGGCACATGCGGCCAGCAAGAAGTCGAAGCAGCGTCGATTCTTCGAGCGCACGCTGGCGAATCTCGACTGGAATGCATTTGTGAAGCTGTTGCCTGCCGAGTTTTCTCGGGACCAGGACAGCTTTGTGGTGCGCGAGCTTCAGGTCGAGCGTGCTTCTGGTGCGGGCGAGCGACGGAAGCGGATGGTCGCTGACCTGCGACGGCGTCTCGAAGTTGCGCGGCGCGATGTAGTGGTCTGCGACTAAAGCTCCTCCGGACAAATGATGAAGACGACATGGATAAACCTCAAGATTGATGATACCACATTCGCACAGCGCTTCGGATCACAGCGGCTCGGAAATTTCTCCTATATGTGAATACAGCGTCACTGAACCAAGAACGACCTCGATACCATCAAACAATCACGACACTTCACGAAACGAAACGAATCAGACGGGTCCCCCCCCATTTTTTTGCAGACAGATCTTTGTCACCCTCTTGTTCCTCTGCAGCTCTTCTTCTTGCGCACCAGCTCCGACTCTACCTATCACACCTTGCATCGTCGGACTCCTCACCGCATTCCTCCGCAATACCTTCCGCTGCACGATTTCCGCCACTCCTCTCAGCAACTGCTCTCTTCCCGACCCTTCGACTTCTGATATCCTTCTGTTTGCATCCGACCCCCCCCCCCCCC
>LAXH01000008.1:209687-221733 GCA_001006505.1 Tilletia horrida
CCTTCTGCCCCTCTTACTTTATACCATCTCCTAGTTCTACCCGCCTTTGCGGTCAAACGTACATACTTGGTTCCCTCTTCTCTTCCTATACTACAACTTAATACATATCTGCTTCTCTTTTGCTACGCCCTTTCCTTCGATGCGAGAGCGAGCTGCGGCCTGCGATGTGGTGAATACATGAGAGATCACGTGATCCGATTGTGGGGGCGCTCGGCATTGGAGTGAACTTCCACGTCGTGGCAGGACACCGTGCGCGATTTAGAGCTCGGATTCCGCGAGGTTCAAGAAGGAAGCTTCTCAACCTTCCAGCTCGACGCTTGCAGTCTCCCCTCTCATCTCTCTCTGTGTCTCCCTCATCCCGCTTCCCTTCACTAAACGCAACCGTTACTGAGGCATTGAAGCTCAAGCTCTCTACATAGCCAGTGAGTCTCAGTCTTCTTTCCTCTGCGCAAGTCCCGACTTGGTTGCAGCTGCCCAATCCAACGCAGGCCAGACCGACGTGGAGGGCTCGTGCCTGCTGGCCTACATCCTGTTGCAACTCCAATTGCTGACCAGTCTGCGCTCCCACAGAACACCTCTTCTCTTCTCCATCTAGCATATCCTGTTCATCGTCCTCGTCCTGTGCATTCTTCCCCCGCATCACACATTCAGCAAACCATGAAGTCTCAACAAGTCGCAGTCGCAGCAGCCCTGCTTGCATCCACCTCCTCTGTCCTAGCCAGCGCCGACGCACACTTCGAGCCCACCAACATCACAGCCCCCTTCATCGAGCAGTTCGGCCCTGACTGGACTGTCAGATGGACTCCCTCTTCAGCCACCAAGCAACAAGAGGGCGGCGAGGTCTTCTCCTACAACGGCAAGTGGGAGGTCGAAGAGCCCACAGAGCTCCCCGGTATTCCCGGTGATGCCGGTCTCGTCGTCAAGTCCGAGGCTGCTCAACACGCCATCTCCGCCCTGTTCCCCAAGCCAATCGACCCCAAGGGCAAGCCTCTCGTTGTGCAGTACGAGGTCAAGCTCCAGAAGGGTCTCCAGTGCGGTGGTGCCTACCTCAAACTCCTCACAGAGTCTCCCGAGGGCATCCAAGCCAAGGAGTTTTCCGACAAGACTCCGTGAGTGTTCTACTTGTGCATGCAAGATTGACCTGCTTTGAGAAGAGCGAGCCGGCATTCCTGACTCCTTCTTGCTTTGCCACTTGCTTCCTGTTCAGATACACTATCATGTTCGGTCCCGACAAGGTGAGATTCCGATCATATGCTCAGACGCGCGCTTGACCATGGGCGCGGCGCAGACAGCACGACTGACTACGCGCGTCTCGCTCCTTGCAGTGCGGCTCCACCAACAAGGTGCACTTCATCTTCCGCCGAAAGAACCCCAAGACGGGCGAGTTCGAGGAGAAGCACCTGAACGGCACGCCTTTCCCCAAGAGTGACCTCAAGAAGACTGGACTGTACACACTCATCATCAAGTGAGCTTAGATTCAGTTTATTTACGCGCTGCTAAGGGCTGCTTTCGCTGACCGCTTCGATCCCGGACGCTTCTTCCAGGCCCGACAACACGTACGAGATCTTGATCGACAACGAATCCGTCAAGACCGGTACCTTGCACAACGACTTCACACCCAGCGTTGAGCCCCCCAAGACCATCCGTAAGTTTTGGCGCGTGAATTTGCAAGATGACAAGTGAACTCTCTCGAAATTGACGCGTTTTTCTCATTTTGCCACGTCGCTCAGCCGACCCTGACGAGAAGCAGCCCGAGGACTGGGTCACTGAGCCCTACATCAAGGACCCCAAGGCTGTCAAGCCCGACGACTGGGATGAGGACGCGCCAGAGACCATCCCTGACGAGTCCGCAGAGAAGCCAGAGGGCTGGCTTGAGGACGAAGCCCTTAACATTCCTGACCCCGAGGCCACCAAGCCCGAGGAGTGGGATGATGAGGAGGACGGAGAGTGGGTCGCCCCTACCATCCCCAACCCCAAGTGTGCCGACGCGCCAGGCTGCGGAAAGTGGGTGCGCCCAACCGTTCCCAACCCTGCATACAAGGGCAAGTGGTTCGCTCCCAACATCGACAATCCCGAATACAAGGGTGTCTGGCAACCCAAGCAGATTCCCAATCCCGAATACTACGAGGACAAGAACCCCTCCGAGCTGAACCCGATCGCTGGTGTCGGATTCGAGATCTGGACCATGCAGTCTGACATCCTGTTCGACAACATCTACGTCGGCCACTCGCCCGAGGACGCACGTGCCTTTGCGGCCCAGACCTTTGACATCAAGAACAAGCTGGAGGAGGGCAAGGAGAAGGAGGCGCGGGAAAAGGCCACTGCCGAGGTGGAAAAGGCGGCAAAGGACCCAGTCAAGAAGGCCCAGGTTGCCGTCCGATCCTTCCTCGAGCAGGTCCAATACGACCCCAAGGCAGCCGCTGAGGAGCACCCATACGTTGCCGGTGCCCTCCTGGCTGGTGGTGTGGCCGCACTCGGTGGACTCCTCTCTGTTCTCGGCGCAGTGTTTGGCGGCTCATCATCAGCGGCCAAGGCCAAGAAGACGGTTCAAGAGAAGTCCAAGAGCGCCGCAGCAAGCGTAAAGTCGACTGCTGTTGCCGCAAAGGAGTCTGCGACCGACGCCAAGAAGCGAGTCGCGGCCGGCAAGTCCGAGTAAATGACACCCGATTGAAAATCTAGTACATCCTCGGGAGTCGCTTCCATGTGGGTCTGCGACTGCCAGCGAGGCTTACGTGCCCAGTGCGCAACGAAGCCTTCTGTGAGGAAGTGGTCAATGACGAGGATACGAATCTCTCGGTCCCGCCATCTCGGTCCCAGAACCAAAATGTCATCGCCCAGTTCTCGTGCGCTTGCGCGAGCACCCCAACATACACACACATTCTCTCCATTTTGTCACGTAGTGAACGCTTTCCTTCCTTTCGAATCCAGAAATTGAGAAAAACAGGTCTAAATGCAGAATATGCCAAAATGCCCGAAAGACGGCGTGTCCGCAGATTCCAGTCTGCCAAGTGGGGTTGAGATTATTATTTCCTTATGATTGATTGGGTGCATGCTGTTTCAAAGGGTTGGTACATTCTCAAACTGCATCTGCGTAGCGAGCACTCTTCGGACCCTCGATATCATAACGCTTCCCTCGGACGGCCCAGAGACCCCAGTTGGCTTTGACGGCCACGCGAGGATCAAAGTCAGCTGGTGTGGACGAGGACAACCCAGAGATTGTGTCAGCGAGCTGTGCAGAAGCAATACGGGGAGGCGGCCAATGAAGAAATGGCCCAGCACAAACTCACCAATGACCCACTGCCTGCTCGCAAAGACATTCTCGCCCGGCGTGATCAGCCACTCAAACTCGCCACGCACACCCTCCACGTTTTCAAAGGCGAGCACATCTCGTTCCACGTCGGCGGGTGAGAAGCCAGTCGAGATCAGGGCGCACTTGGTCGAGAGGATGTGGCCGAGGGCGCGAGCCCATTCGCGTTGAGCCTGGACGATTGGGGCCGTCGTGAGCGCGGTGAAAGGTGTGGGAGAGCCCGGTTCGTTTTCAGACTCGGGAAACGCTTCCGGCGGTTCGGCCGAGGGGATGTCGCCTCCTTCCGGTTGAACGCTGGGATCGGCCGCGACAAATGGCCGTTGCGAGATCCCGCTTGCCGCCGCCGCCGCCGTCGCGGCACTGCCAGACTTGTCACCTAGCTCAGCTCCCGACTCAGCCCCGGCAAAGTACACTCGCCTCGCCTCCTTACGGTCGACCTCGTCTTGTCGATCTCTCCTCCGCGACTCTTCAAGCTCTCTTACAGCGACCTGTGATGGGAATCCAAACCCGGGCGAGAATGCAAAGAAGACGTCGGTGTAGGGATCAAAAGGCTCAAATTGGGCGTGTACGTCCTCGTAGGTGGCCCGGATGGTGGTGATGGTGAGTCCGGGTGAGACGACGAGGGTTCGGGAGGGAAAGCCGTAGTTGGATTTTCTGAGTTTGGAGCGGTGCATGGAGACGGAGCTGCCGACGCCCGTGCTTGCTGCGCTGGCAGATCCGGAAGCGCCTGCTTCACCGCTGGACGTATTACTCTTGTAGATGGAGGGATGACCGGTGTAGGTTTCCACGGTGCCAGCCGCGGCGCCCTCAGGGACGACTGCTTCAGGTCCGACCATGAAAATGTGCAGGGCCACACCTGGGAACATGTACGTGAGTTGGTCCCAGACATGGG
Organism: Tilletia horrida; assembly: GCA_001006505.1. Taxonomy (NCBI): domain Eukaryota; kingdom Fungi; phylum Basidiomycota; class Exobasidiomycetes; order Tilletiales; family Tilletiaceae; genus Tilletia; species Tilletia horrida. Next base: position 213,887 of record LAXH01000008.1, read on the forward strand.
GTGGCAGTGTCGACTCTGCTCGTGCACCGACGAGGAAGATCCGGACCACGTCTAGACTGGGCTTGTCACCCAACGTAGGGTGTAATGTTTGTCGGAGAGCTGTTGGTTGATGCAACCATTAGGTCAGTTGGCTCAAGAGCTTGAATGCGCATGTATGTGGTGCGTCGCTCACCAATGAGACTTCTCAGCCCTTCGTGAGTCAGGCGCTGGTTCCGCCGCGTGTACGGGCTGTTCTCATGTAATACACCAGCCAGGGTGCAAGGGAAGGTCAAGACCTTGGTGACGTGCCGCACCGAGCGTTCGGACTCGAGCGATTCGTGGTTGCGAGTGTAGAAGTAAATGTCCCAGTTGCTCATGTTGATGACTTCCTCAAAACCCTGTTGACCTGGGAACTTGAACTCGGTCATGTCTCTGCCTGAGCGCAGATCGTGCTCATCTTCGTTGGCCTCTCGCAAGCGGGGCACATATTGGGCGTGGTCGGGGTCTTCTCTCCATTCAGCTTCGGAGTAGTGGGTGGGCCAGCCGCAGTCTGGGCATTCGAATTGGACTGGTCTTCGGACTCCGTGCTTGTTCATGCTGACAGGACATGCTGCGAGTGCTCTGACTCGTTCGCCTCGTTGTCTGATGGCAGGGATGGGTGATTTGGAGAGGGGGTGAAACAGGTTGTCCTGGGTCAGGATGGGCTGCTTCTTTCCCTTTCCGCCGCTAGCACCACCACGACTAGCCACCTCGAAGGGATCCTGCTTCTTCTTGCTGCCAAAGAGGCCGCCAAAGATGGAACGCTGTTGCTGTTGGGGATGCTGAGCGCTCAGAGCCTGCGGTTGAGGTCTTCTGGAGCTTGCTCCTACTGCTAAGCCGCCGCTCGATGATGCTGCTTTCCATGGTGAGCATGGTGGGAGTGTCCGCCTCACGGCTGCAGCTGCTGCCGATGCTGTGACCGTCGATCTCATCCTTGCACTTGAGCTTGGCAATGTTCTTCTACCACTCCGTGCCGCCTTGATGTGAGGTTGAGGTTGTCAGCAGCGAGTGTGCTTTTTCGTCGAGCTGACATGCCAAAACGGGACAGGAACGGGTAGCTGACTTCTGCTTTCTTCCTAACTCATCTTCTTCCGAGCAGCATCAAGTCTGACCTCGACAACAGCACAGCACAGAAAGCAACACGGAGCAGGATGGCCGCGTCGTCGTCGTCGTCGTCATCTTCGTCCCTCGGCCGACTGCTGCAGTCAACCAGGATAGCAACATGGGACCCAACTATCCCCCAGCTGTACAATGCTCCCCCTGCCTTTGCAGCTCGAGGTCAATACGGCTTCAAGAGGACCATCCCACCGCCCGAGCCAAAGGTGAACCCCGTCACCTCCCGCACGCCCTCCTTGCCTTCCATCACCAGGAACAGGAACATCGACCTCGTCTGCCCAGATACTCCAGATGGCATCGCCGTCTGGGCAATCGACGCACAACACCCGCGCTTCCTCAAGACATTCCAGGAGAAGGGCGTCAACCTCAACACCTACGACACCTCTGCCCGAGCCTCTGCCAACTCGAGAGCACGCAAGCCCATCGCAACTGAGCCTGACACATACTTTGATACCTCATCAAGAAGATTACTACCCTCCGAAGTCGACCCGAACGACGAGCAGGCGCTTGAACGAGCACGCAGCGGACTTGCCCGACCATATGGCCAGTCAGCTCGCAAGAACCCGGCCAATATTCCCATCCTGTCCAACAGCGGCTCCATTCTGCTCTACTCGGGTAGATCAGACCGTCACCCTGGCTACACCACCCTCGACATTGTGCCCAACTACTCGAGAATGTCGGACAAGCAGTTCGAGGCATATCTGCAGCACATCAGGACCAAAGTTAGACCAGCCCTGGTACGACACCTGGCAGGTCAGGACCGGGTCGCCGGCCCTGCCACCGCCAAGGCCTCTGCTCGAGCACGTCAAGCAGAAGACCGCAAGCTGGCCGCTCAGGCGGAGCAAGCAAAACAGAGCGGTGTCGAGACCGAGACGGCAGACGCCCATGCCGAGATTGCAGCCGCTCGTGACCCAAACACGATCCCTGTTCAAGACTCGACGCCCAACTTTGTTGTCGACATGTGGGACGCTTCCCGAGCTCTGGCATCTTCCTACACCACCACCTTCCTCCGCTCTCAGTTTGCTTCTCGCGCCGTCCAGTCGGATTCGATGACGCTCCCCGCCAGCAGTGGGAGCCTCGTGCCCAAGGGCGACACGCCCGAGCTGCACATCAATGGCGGTCTGCAGTACGATACACCAGACGAGATCTACACCTCTCGCCTGCATCGCCCACCGGGTCTGCCCGGCCATTTGCTCCACCGGGTGGAAGAACCGAGGGGCAGCCGTCAACGTCGCGCCATGTTCTCCTCGTCCGATACTTCCAACCGAGGTGGAGCCGCCGTCTCGGTGGGTAGCCACGTCGCACATCTGCCGGGCCCCGTCCTACCACCCCAACTCGACCATCTCGACAGTGTTCATGAGATGGCTGCGTCGGACAAGAATGGCGCGGCTCAGAAGGCCCAGCCACATCTGCTCGTCCGCGCCATGACGGCTCACAAGGCCGACCAGCCAACAGCGGAGAAGGCTCGCTACTTCCCCGGCAGCCCCGTCACTCCGTCCCCCGTGGGCGTGTCACCCACGGCGTTGCTCGCCACCTCGGCAGCAGGCCGAACGATTGGATCCGCGCGCGAACACGTCGTCCTGCCCGACCCGACCTCGGTCCACGTCCGGGTTCGACCGATCTACATGGACGAAGTCTACAGTACCGACAACCGACCGCTCAGCGCGAACCGCGAGGCTCGGACCCCGGGCACGCCCGCCAACATTGCCGCCCCACCCGAACGAGTGGGCAGCGGGTCCCAGCTGCCTGGTGTCATCTCTGTCGCTGGGTCCGGGTCGTTCTACGGTGGGGTCAAGTTTGCAAACCGGTCCCGTCTCACCACGAGCATGGTGGCCAACTCGATGCGTGCCGATGCGGCTGGCGGTCGGAAGGAGGGCGGTGGATCGAGAAACTCGCTCTTGGCGGTGTTGGGACAGGGATCGAACCGGAACCGAAACGCGGATGGAGACGAGGAGTCGGGCATGGGCAAGCGGTTGCGCAGGACCAGTGTGGGCCCCTCGGCCAGACCGAAACACCAGAGCAACATCAAAAAGTAGTGCTACTCTAGAGATCACAAGATCCCCTCGTAAATGCAACCTTGCCACCAGCATTTTGCATCAGTCTTTCGAGGATTTCCTCACGGGGGGCACTCGGTTCAGTCTGCTGCAGTCTTGCGAAATTGTGCGAAGGGCAGAGCAAACTTTCATTTAGGGATACGTGGGCGTGACAGCAGGCACATGTAGTTTTGATACAGTAGAGAAAAACAGGCTCAAGTGGCCACGGAGGTGAGGTGAGCCAGGAATGGATGGCCACTGGGACCAACGCGCAGGTCTCGAAAGAAGCAGAAAGAGATTATGTAAAGGGGTAAGGGGTAAGTAGGGAGGAAGAAGTGACTCGAGTCGGAAGAGCCGTGAGCTTGAGTTGTATGTTGCTGTTGTCGTTTCTGGATATGGCCGGGGGAAAGTCGTCAAGACCCAATGTTCGATTACGTTCCATGAGGAATTCCCCCCCCTTTTTTTTTGTTGTTCTATGATGAGGGAGTGGGGGTGGAGGGAGAGGCAAGACCAAGACCACGTCCCTTGCCACCAAACCAAGAAGTAGAAGAACTGATGCTGTTGCTGTTGTTGCTCAGCGCAGCAGCCTCTACCAATGCCGACGCATCAGCAGTCGAGGGCCGCGAGCGGAGCAAGTTGCGCATCCGCATCTTCTTGCCATCCAGACCAGCGGAGGACATCGGCGTCGTCGTGATGCCGCCCACCAGAGTCGAGCTGGACGAGTCTCGCCGGAGCTGGGCCGAAGATGGATCGAGTGCTGTATGTGCTGCGGCGGTGGTGGGCGTGATGGGCATGGGACCGCTGATGCTGATGGTTGTGCCTTTGATCTTGCGGGGCGAGACTTGCGGCGAGGAGGGTGAGGATGATGATGATGATGATGAGTTTGAGAAGGGCAGTGAGATCATCTGTCTCATCTGCGAAGCTCGGGACGATGGGCGAGACGAGGACGGCAGACCGGGGTGGATCCGGGTGGGTGTGAGGTCGGCTTCGATCGTCTCCATGGCTTCCGGCTCGTCAGCATGCTGTTCCAACCCAATGGATGCCCGTCGGTCGGGAATGTTGATCAGCCCGGCTCCGACCCGAACACCGCCCTGTGAGACGGTGCGCTTGCGTGCTCGCATCGCCTGGAGTTGTTTTTCCTGCGCTTCTTCTGGTAGCGGGAAGGTTGCCATCACCGGCGAGGTGTGCGGGGTCGAGTCGGCAGTGGAAGGGTCCGTGGCGGAGGACGAAGAGGCGGAGTCGCTCGTCTCCGAATTGCCCAAGCTGCCGCCGTCGCCGCATGGTGGCGAGGGAAGCAAGATTCCTCCCGAGGGTCGCACGGCCGAGTCGACAAAGATCTTGGCTCGGTTGGACCAGGGAGATCGATAGGGCGAGCGTTCTCGGCTCGGGGTACCTACTGCCTTTTTCGCCGACCAGCTGAATCCTCCGCTTGGTTTCGAGGCCTGCTCCTGCTGCTCCCGAGGTTCCTGCTGAAGTCCCAAGCCTGGTGGTGATTGCTGATCAGTCGGAAAGGTTTGAAGGCCGACCTCCGAACCTGCAAACATCTCTGCAGCCACCGCCCAAGCGTCAATGTCGTGGCGGGACATCCAAACCGATTGCAGACCACTGTCCAAGGCCCGGATCTCCGCATAGGCTCTAGCGTAGCTCTTGGATCGCTCCAGACTACTCGCTTTGCGGAAGCCGGGCGAGCTGATTCCGCCGTTCGATAGGACATCCGAAAACGCTGGATTGAGCGGACTCGAGACCGAGGGTGTGCCGCCGCCGATCTTTCGTCGCTTTGCCGGCTCACGAATGGCGCCGGGCAGCAAGCAAGGGGGGAGTGGGACGTTGTGGCCGTAGATGGGCACTCCGAATTCGTGGTAGGAGGAGGGCTCGGGGAAGTAGCCTGAGGATGGGCCGGGGAGCGATGCCGAGTGCTGATGGTGCCTGCTCGACTCGGTCGGGGTGAGGAGGGGGCTGTTCGACATGGAGGAAAGCGACCAGGTGAGAGAAGGGGGCAGTTTGGATCGGGACGATGAGGAGCGGTAGACCTCTGGCAGCACTGCTGGAGCAGCAGAGGTATATTGAGGAGCAATCTCGGGCACGACATCGACGGGGTTGACAGTCATGGAAGCGATGCGCTGTCGTCGAGCCTTGGCCCGTTGGCGTGCTTCGACGAGAGACTTGGCCCGGTCCGGATTGACGAGGTCCTCGAGAGCGGCGAGCGCAGCCTCTTCATCTGGACTGTGCTCAGCCTCGGGAGCCGCTGGATGTTCAGGCTGGATGCCGGTGTCAAATTGAGCCGGCTCGCTGGAAAGCTGTGCTGCAGTCATGCTGGCAGGATTTTGTTGGCTGTCCGGCTGGGTTTGTCTGGCGACGGCAAAGCTGCATGTACTCATATAGTCGTCGTCGTTGGTGAGGTTGGACTGAGACCAGTTGGAAGGGTTGAAGGAATCGTTGGGGACGGCGAGACTATTTGAGGTGGTGGGGGAGGATAATTGTTGTTGGAGGATGATGTCGTTCATGTCGTGAGGATGGTGGTGACCGACGCTGCCTTCAGTGATGGAGGAGATGGAGATCATGCTGCTGGTGCGGGTGGGAGGCTTCGGAGTCCAGCCAGGATGATAATCTGCATGCCGAGTCCGCCTGCGGAACCTTCGAGCACTGGACGAGTAGGACTGTGAGGAGTCGAATCCAAAAGCTGAGTATGGGGAGGATGGGAATGATGATCCGTCGGAAAGGCAAGACCATGCGGGAGACAGGCATTCGTCTTCGGCTTCGACTCTCAATTGTTCGGCGCTGTCATTGGCGCCCGAAGCTGTGGCGGGCCGGGAGAGAGAGGCAGGGGAGCGCAGACGACGAGACTTGGGTGTGCGCTCTGTTGCGGTGGAAGGTCGGCGAGGCAACGGGGTGGAAGTGTATGCGTCCATGCTTTGTTGATTCGAGTCCTGGGAAAGTGAGTGAGGGGGATCGGGAAGGGGTGAACACGAGACTGGTGTCTCCCAATGCGGAACTGGATCAGACTCTCTGAGAGAAGGGGGAAGAGAGGAATGTTGATCAGCCTTGTCCGCGACGAAAGGGAGAGAAGAATGATGTGAGGACGACCCAATGCGGACTGCAAACAACACAGTTGTGGGACGCTTGGGACCAGATCCGCATTCGCCATTGTCTGCCCTCTCGTTACTTCTTATATAAAAGCCTGCTCCTTTCTCTTTCCTTGTGCACTGGGTGGGCCTGCATGGACCTGGCTGATCCCTCATGCCGGGCCTCTTTGCCTCATCTCGTCAGTCACTCTTGTTCTGCCTTTTTTTGAAAAGAGAGCTTGCCTGTCGATCTCGCTCACACAGATGTGCAACTTGGGTGAGACTAGCGTCATCGGCCATCGAAGCGAAGTGGCTGGTCATGGTTCCCGCACCGGCTCTCGTCGTGCAGCAGGCAGAAGGGTTGAATAAGAGATGAGGATTAGGGAATCAAAAAGGCGAGCGAGGGATGGCAAACAACAGAGCGGAGACGGACGGGTGTGCGGAAGCCGAGCATGCAGGGCTGATCCAATAATACGAGTACGAGTAGTGGATGCAGCCGGCTGAGTCTAAATTGTTCTTTAGCTTCAAGTTCGAAAGCTTCCGCACTCCGGCCCTCGTCCAAGACCTCAAACCCATTTGAAAGGTGCTTCCACCCGAACACCTTGTCCCTCTACTCCCTGGTCAGGCTGCCTTATCGAAGACGCGCGCTTCCGAGCAAGGCAAGTAGCCACTTGCAGGCCACAGCCTGCCAGCATGCTCATGGAAGTACCCGGTGTCCAGGCCGGGTGAATTGATCAGCCTCTTCCCAACAATCATAAATGTAGCCGGCAGCCAGGCCAGCCTCCGCGCAACCTTTCTTCCTCGCCGATCTGTGGCTTGCTGTGCTGCTCCTTGCATTGTCACCACCACCTCGTGTGCTCCTCCTCCTCCTCCAGTCCCAGACAGCCAGTCGCGCAAGAGGAGGAGGGAGGTGGGAATCAATACATACATACATATGTAGACGAGGCACAAGTACAAAAGCCCTGGCGACCCTGAGCCACTTCCAAGCTCGATGATGGCTTCAGCCACCCGACCCACAAGAACTCAGTAGCCTCAGGCACGAACGACGTGCAGGCAGCCAAGGTGGGGGGCTTTGTGATGTTAAATGTTGACCGAGCCATGATGCTTGCCTCTCTCTTCCTGCAAGGCCTGCACCGCCCACCGAATCCCAACCCCGTCCTCCTTCTCCACCCCCTTTTCTGGGATGCAAACTCCACACCCTCGAATCAACAGCAACAACAACAACCCCATGCTGGCTTGTGATTGTGTGAAGATGCGAGGCAAAAGAAAGGCTTGTTGTCCATGCTCAAGTCCAAGCCGTTCTGGCCTAGCCCCCCTGCGCTGCGCTGCACGGCTGTATCAGAATGCGGTGCGTGTGCAGGCTCCACACAACCAAAGGCAAAGGTGGCATGATCAGCACATGAACGAGACTCACTCATCAGCGCCTTCTGCCCAAAGTGAAATGCAACGAACTGACTCACTGCAACGCATCGGCGGGGCCCAAACTGCTTTGCTGAACTCTCTTCCTTCAACAGGTGCAACCAGGACAGGGCTTTGAGTGGAGACTTGAGGTACGAGGTTGCGGGCAGAAGTCTTCGAACAAAATATTTTTGCCCATACGTTTAGACTGAAAATGCCC